>VXBH01002133.1:669566-710260 GCA_013400035.1 Rynchops niger
AAAAAAAAAAAAAAGCATCTGAGGCTTTTTTGAAACTTGCTTTCATTCTACATCAGAGATCAACAGAGTCGGGGGAAGGGTACAAGGGTATGTGAAGGAATTTTTTTTTTTCCCTTTAAAATGATGTTTTAGAATTCTGCTTCTGAATATTTTTTAAATATAGTTTTTATTAGTTTGATGTGATTTCATGAGCTATCAACAATAGCAATCATTAGTATTACCAAAATCAGTAAGTTAACGTAGTGCTTGAGACAGCTTATCTGTTGTATTTAATTTTTAAGTGCACAACAACTTCTACTTAAAACTTCTTTTCTAGATCAAAATGTTTCCCAGTTCTACTGTAATAGACTGACAACTTCTTTAGGGTCGTTTCTCATTCTTTCTTTTTACTTTCATATTTGTACCCCAATCTTTAAATTGTTCACACAAAACAGCCTTAAAAGGTTATTTCTTGGCATCCATTTGAAAGTACAGCTACAGATGCAGAAGGTATCAGCCAGTTGCAATGTAGTTGCGCTAAATAGTTGGATTACAGAAAGGTCAAGGTACGACTGGTTAGTGCAGTATGTAATTTTTTCCTATCCTTATTCCCCACTGATACATACATCACTCCCACTTAGCTCATGGTGACAGAATAGTCCATTTTCCAGTAGTCCTAATGATTCCATTTTCACCACTATATGCAAGACACTCTCTCATATGAACTGCAAAAGAGAGTCTTTTTTTTTTTTTTAAATTAAATTGTAAAATTTACATGTAGCATTATAATAGCTGAGAAAAACAGAAGTTAATAAAAGGTAGAGAATGTGCTATGCAAAGGTATTTTTCATAGAAGTTACCTTGGTCCTTTCCAAGTTTCAGTCTTGCATTCTCCTGATAGAGCCATTGCTGTCCTGTCACCACATCTGCTGTCTATCAGCTTTTTACAGATCTGACAGATCTTCATACTTGTTTGTATCATTCCTTTAAGAAACCTTGCTAGGAAGCAATTTTTTTTTCTTCTGAGTCAGGTTTAGTCTAGCAAACTTCTAGTGTTTTCCTCTTTACATTTAATGCAAAGAGTAGTCAACAAAACCTCCTAGCATTGCTTGACTTTATTCACTATTTACTACTGAAAATTGGAAATAAAACCACATTCTCTTGCTGTCAGCCTCAGATACTACACACGCTGTTTTACATGGCCTGCTAACAACAGTAAGGTTATCTGATGATTTTTGTATCTTACAACTTCATGCATTTCTTCTATTAAATAACAACTCTTCTGATAATATCTGTCAGCCTAACTATTTGATTTCCACAGGCTTTCACTGGACAGATTGCTACTACTTTACATCAAGAAAGAAAAAGTACCTTTGATGCTGGCATCCAGTCTCTTTTTCTGACTGAGAACAGAATGAACACTTTTTAGCTGTACAAGCCTCGTCAACCCACTGAAACATAGTTCCTTTCAAATCTTCTGAGTGCTTTAAGAAGCAGAAAGATAGCTTCCCATTATTTTCCTCTTTCCCCTCCCTGTTTTCCTTCCCCCCCCTCAACCACAACCTCAATTTAAAGGCACCAAACAGCACTGAAATATATCTTAGCACCATGGAGGGGGTGTGTGGTTTGTTTTTAATTAAATCACAGTTACAGTTCTCATCAACTCCATGATTAAATAGCAGAAAGTACTGTTATTTGACAGTCTGAATCTTTCCATCCTCTTGCTCAAATTTCAAGTCACAAATAAGCATTTGTATACTACTAAAATTTTACATAAGCTATTTCTCTGTTTTGACCAATAGTCAAGTTTTTGGAAAAACAGTCCTTTAAGTTTAGTTTACAGTCTATCTAGATTGAAAATCCACTTTTTCTTTTCTTTTAAAAAAAAATCCAAACAACAAAACCAAACCCAAACAACAACTATGTTCCAGCAACATGTTTGTATTTTATGGAAGCACTGCTTGCAGAGAGAGCTAAGATCCTGACACCCGGATTTGAGTTTTGTAGATCTCAACAGTTTGGGTACCCAATGCGACACATTTATTTTTCTGCTATGTTTTACATGAAGTCAGTCTGTACAATCTGCAAAATAAGCCACATATGGTCTGTACTGCAACCATATATGCCGGTGTTTCCAACAGAAAAAGTACTTGCTACCATTAAGTTTACAAGCTTTGACAAACCTGCTTGTGTATTTGGAGTCTTTCATGGACCCAAAGGAAATAGTGGGAGTGAATCTGCATCCATAATTCAGATGCATATTTTCCCCATCAGCTGCAGAATCCTGAAAGGTGAATTGTGATCGAGAGTCTCAGGAACAGATACTGGGATAGAATAGGATGTTCTAGTAGCAGTTTAATGGCATATTTATTTAATGACACACACACTGCTTTTGGCTTACCTACCTACTTTGATCAGCACTGCTCCTAGTCCCCACTACCATGCTTATGTTATCCTGCAGTACCTATCCCTATCCTTGTGATTCACCTATTTCCTCCAGCCTGTTTCATTGTTATGTAAATCTTGTGCTCTGAAATATTGTCTTTACGCAAATTTCAAGCAAATCTCTCGTGTTTGTTTTACTTCTTTAAGAAAACCGCACTTGGTAGGCAAAGAGCTTAGAAGAATCACCAGAAGATAATCAGGGATAAAAATGGATCTCTGGAAACAGGTATGGACGCTTGGGGAAAATAATCAAGGAAAGCAAAGATAATATAATGCAGCTAGAAAAGGAAGACCTCTTGTATTGCAAGAAACACAGTGATGAACAAAAGTTCTGAATTCTGTATTGATACTAACTCTAGTTTCTAATCTAAAGCTGTAATAATGAAGCATCAGGGAGCACTTTACAGACACTCATCAGCTACTTCAAGTGAAATTGGCTTGATCTCCCTTAAGTCCTGTAAATGAACCCCAAAGCCAAATCTCCCAAATTATGAGAAATCCAACAATTAAAAAGAACAGTAAAATCATTGAAAATATTGTTGAATAATAGTGCCTCTTCTCCTCTAGTAGATCTATTATTCAAACCATTTGATTGCCATCCTGCTGTCATGATCATCTCTTCAAGAACACTTGGTCATTAGAAACTGGTTTGCCCTCCACCAGCACTATTAACACACCACCTATGACCACTAAAACCAACAAAACACATGCTGATTTTGTATTTGGAAGGAGGAAATAGAAAACATTTTCATACATGGTAAGTATCCAAGTATGGAAGGAATGAAATATTTTCTAGTACTAGAAACTACAACTCTAGTTGTCAAACTACAGCAATCCTAAACTGATGACAAGTTTCAACCTAATTAAGAATCTGCTTGCACTCTTTGAAGCTGGACTGGAGATGATTGTTGCAAATGAAATGGGCATAAGCTATGTAATATTCACTGTTTTTACACCTAGCATCTGCTTAAAAGCCTTTATTTCTTATTTATACAAGAAGGTAATACAATACTTGCTGTCTCAACGAACAATGTCTGCTACAAGTTTGTTAGTACACACAGCAATTGTGGAAACTTTCAGCATGGGGTGGTTGAATGGGCAGCAAGAATGGACTGTTCTATGCCAAACCAAATATTTCAGCAGTACAATCTTCCATGAATCAGAGATTACAAACTTCATGCTACCTGTGGGAACTAAGGCCATCATATTGAGTCTAATCAGTATTTCCTTTATTTTCAAAATGCATGAGATAGAAAGTCCATTATGAAACTAGACTTGCACATGTCACATTTTACAGTTGTTGTAGCACATGTCATCATTCAGTGTCTACTCATTATTCAATACCATGGTGTAACTGTATGCTTCAGAAAACAATCCTAAAGAGATGACAAAACTCCACTACAGCAAGAGTTTCATATTCCATAACAACATACATGAAAGAGATTGTACTTGGAGATTTGCCAAAGACTGATAAGGTGAGTAGATTCATGGTAACTTGGTCTCTAAAAATCTATGCACACCATAATATGACTCTTGTTTTTCTGTCAAGATGAAGAATATTCTCCCATTCAGTGAAATACTCTGGATATGACGTAAAGTTTGGACATTTGACATAATTCAAAACGTATCAGTTTTATGGTTGCTACACGTCCTTTTCCAAAAATCCTGATCTGTATCTCACATGTGTCACTGATATTTCTTCCCTCTCTCCTATCTTCCCCCCCCCATCTTGATTTTTATCTGGCTGAAGTGATGCAACTAGAAGAGATTGCATTAACTGTGCTGGCATCTCTGAGCAGGGACCAAACATTCCCATAGCAACTTGATACTACTACACCTCCTTGGTAACCAATTTAACGTAATTATTTATGATATTTACCTGTATTAATGCTCTAGGACTGAATATTTTAGGAGTATATCATTCTTAAATATATTTGCCAGTTTCACAAATAAATCACTTTATGAATAGACAGATTTTTATTGTTTTGTGTAATAGCTAATGAAACCCCTTCCCAGATATACAATTAAGCTTCTTCAATCAGTAAATCCTCAAACTGCCTAAAAGCCCTAAAACGCCACCAACTCCAATAGTCAAGCAGAACAGGTTTGTAAGGGGCTGTGGGGGGGAAATAATCAGTTTTTATTAATGACCAAGATTTAAAGGAATTTAATAATAATTTTATTTTTAGACAGTGCTTCAGTTCGAAATTACTTTCCTGGATCAAAAACCTGACTCAAAATCTCTAGACTCTGATTAAGATCCATCTTAACTGCATATGAACTATATCTAACTTTTAATGACAGATAAAGTAAATAGTGTAATCAACAACCCTTTTGAACTTCAGACCTACTTTTCTAACAGCTGCATTCAAGACCAGTGCAACCTGTGTGCTAGCACCCATTATAGTGCTACAGATTAAACTGTGAAGAACTACTGACAGAATTTACAGGCTCCTCCTCTTCATCTTCCATGATATAATTTTTGTTTAATTTTAAAAATCTTTTCCTCTTAATAAATTACAGTTAAACAGAAAATTATTATGCCTTATTCAACTTTAAGTTTTCCACTTCTTTGGGTTCAAGCTGTAAGTGCACTGCAAAAAACACTATGAAGAAAGAAAAAAAGAAAACAATGCACAACAAAATGTATAACAGACACCTAAGAAGTTTAAATACATTATGTGACTGCAAGAGCAGGAACAGGGGTGATATGTACCTCTGAGACCGTGTGAAATAGTTAAAAAAACTTTTTTGATAAGGTAAAAAAGTGTCTTAATGAGTTAGTTTTAGGGTTACGATAAGTCAGTAGGAAATTGGACTGCTATAAAACAACAACTGTACAGCTCTTACTTTTTTTAAAGGTACTTTACACACTCCAAAGAGTATTATCTGTCTCTCTGCACTAAAGTACTTGACAATGAGCACATAGATACCTATGTTCACAACTGCAAATATTTAGTATCTTGAAAAGCGCCAGAAAATCATCACTATGCCAAGATAACAATTAACTTAATTACATTGATTTCTTGTAAAACATTCTACACTAGGGAAATGACAATTATTTTTTCCACTGTCTGTTGAATGCAGAAAACAGAGGCCTCAGAAAACGTAGCAAAAACAAGGGAGTTTGACTTTTAGAGTTCCAGTCTAAAGATACATTGTAGACACTGTATTTGTACGGTCTTTATTGTATGATCAAAGCCTACGTCATCAGTTCAATACAAAGATATCTAGCAATAAGCACCATGCCAGCTCTTGTCCTTCCAAAAGATTAGGTTCAAAGTTTGTTGGCAAGCTATCTGAAAGTTACCTATCTCACAGATCTATCTGAAATAAGGTAGAGGAATGCTGGCAAAATGGAAAAGAGGAGTTGTCTACTTCTTTAAGCTTGTCCCTGGAAGTGCCTGCAGTGGCAACAAGCTGGCAGAAGAAAAGGACAGACAGAAAAACACGTAAGGAGAAGGCAGACACAGAGCAAAAGATAAAGAAGCAAGAATGTAACAGTGCAAAGTCTAGAAGGCAGAAATCAGGAATATGATTTAAGGATGAATGAAGGATGTCTGATAAATGGTGTAATCCAAAAGTCACTGAAGACAATGGGAAGACTTTCAAAATGGTTTGATGTGAGGCCTGTAATCTTAAATGACTGCATTGAGAATCACTGCTTGACCAGCATATCAAAAAAACAGTAAGCACTGCTTAAAAAGTGACTGTAAAGCCTCTTCTGAGACGAAGATGCCACTACTTCTTTGAAGATACAGTCATTAAAGGATGAAGCATGTGAACAGTCAGTATGAGCCCTCTGAAGTTTTACTATAATCTTCTTATTATTTCTTACTGAGTTTCTGAAATCTTCTCTGGTGAAAAAGTGAAGCAAAACAGAGGCCAAGAGCTTCATCTGGAAGTTACCTCGCAGACTAATTTTATTCTCAGCATTTTGATGTGCGTGTTTGAGCGTGCTCATGTGTGTACGCAGCTTTTTGTTGCATTTACCTGAATAAACTCTAAAATGCAGTGTAATTTCCTACCATACGTTAGCTGTTTGTTACAGCTGCTTATCACCCACAGATAGATGTGCATTTGGGTTTGAAATTTCACGGTTCAGTTAAGGACAGTTAGGAGATGCTTCTGTAAGGGAAGAAATCCTCTACCACAGTCTAATTTATTTAAAAAAAAAAGAAGTCGTTATTGAACTAAAGTGATTTTTTTGTGATTCAGAAAAGAAGCCAATGACACTAACATAAAACAAGTTCAGTCTTAGTGAATTCTGAAGCAAACACAAATACGTACATAAGTACATTTGAATACATTCATATACCCAGTGTCTTGAAGTAGATACGAGACACTGAATGAGGCATTCTTGTCCCACTGCAGAAAATTCATCCATATTTGTGTGGTAGGATTCTGAACAGAAGCAGGGCTGAGAAGGGATGCATTTGTATTTACAACTGATATTCAATTGTAGAAAGCTCTGTTCTCTTTATATAGAAGGCTAAATAACATAGGCTGTGTGGTCTTAAGTATAACCAATGCTTTGTTTTTTTGTATTGTTTTTTTTTTTATGTTAATAATCGTAATTGAGTAATTATGTAAACCAAGACATTGCTATCTTAGAGAAATGACAAATCAAAAAATACAGCAAGAGTATAAGGCACCAGTAGAGAAAGCATACTTGTAAAACAGTTATCCAACTTGTATATACGGAAGAAAAGCAAATATGGTACAGGTTTCAGAGGTGTTTTGCCTGACTACAGACCGGACAGTCAAGATCAAATTTATTTCCAAGGGGATACATTCTATACTGTCTCATAGTGCTTCACTCTGCAAATGAGCACAATCAAATCACTGAGCAGTTCCAGGAATGGTGCCAACCTTTTATGCAGAAGTGTATCAGCCAATCATTCAGTCTCACAGAACAGGCATTCCGTTTACATATTTCACGACCTAGTAGGAGCCAGATTGTTCATGTATTTGCCAGTCTGAAAATAAGTCAATGTATGTGATTAAAAGAAAGAAAATGCACCAAAGAGATTTAGGTGAGAAATTAATAAAGAGGGGAGGAAATTCCACGCAGGACCAAGCTTAAACTATTTTTTAAGTTTTCAAATATTTGTTTGCAAAAATAACTGTGGTGGGGTTTTGCTGCTGCTGTTGTTTGCTTTGTTGTTTGTTTGGAGTTTTTTTTAAGGGGTGGGGACCTTTTTTCTAATGCAGGTATTCTATTCATGGAATACTGCTTACACTTTCTTTATATATAATAAGCTGCAAAAATCTACATTCTTTCTCCTGATGCCTCAAAGATTTCTCTGCTTTGATATCAATTCCAACATTATGCCTTGGTAGTCAAAGAAGAATTACCTGTCAAAGTACTAAACACACTTCTAAAATCATTTAAATGCATTGGTAACAGACTTGATGGAATAACAGCCCTTATCACATAGATGATAACTTATGAGCTGTAAAGCAGCAAAACTCCATGTGTATTTGTGATACGTCAAGACGTAAACAGTTCTCAGCAAATAATTGAATAGAAAGAAGCATAAGCGACACTACGCAAAATCAAGTTTTGGAAAACATGTAGGAAAATACCTACAAGCCTCACATGCAGTTTCATATAGGAAAATGTTTAGCACATCAAAACCTTGAGGCCAAGTCATGCATAAGCATAGATACAGCTGAAATCAACAGGTATCAAATCAGTACTTTGTTATTCTCCATTTAAGACACTCGAGATTCTCCCCTGATGGCCAAATGCTACAACAGTCACATCCAGCATAGGCTGCTTTTTAACTTTCTGCCAGAAATTACTGAAATGAAGAAAGGGGGACACCTAGGGTCGTGTTTAATGAAGGACAACAAACAGATAGGGTGGTTCTGTCTGAATGCGGAAATTAATGGGAAGCAAAACCATAAAACTAATGAAAGGATTGCCTATAGCCGATTCATCTGTAGTGGCTGGATGTTAATTACTACCTCTTTCATCTAGCGGTGGAAGTTAAATGATCAATACTTATTGTAATGTGTGGCCGTAGAGCAGCCAAAATAAATAAAGTGCACAAGAGGTTTTTGTGCAAAAATGCCAACCATCCTCCTACAAACGAAACAAAAAATATTTGAAATCTGAGAACAAACTTTGAAACATTTTACTCTTATGCGTCAGGTAGCTGCATCTCTTGCATCGGTAAGCCCATAGCACAAAGAAACAAAGCACTATTAAGGTAACCGGAACAAAGACTATAATCTTTCAAGAGTGAAAACTCCACAAGGGGAAACTATATATTGGTAGCATCACTCCTGTTCCAAGGTATACATTGCAATCTACACTGATGTGTGACAATGACGTACTCTGCGTACAATGTCTCCGCATAGAAACAGTCACTTTTCTAGATGATGGTTACAAGAGGTCTCATTCGAACCACTGATTTTAGGCACATACAGGCAGAAAATAAAACAATGATGTTTGCCCAGTTTGTTACGGCAAGGGTGAAAAATACATTGACCTTTTTTGCACTTATATTTGACTAGTCCAAACTATGCATTGCCCCATGGACCAAAGAAAGTACTGAAACAAACAAGAAAAAAAACCCCAAAACTGAACATGTAAATAGGTTAAAAACAAATCCATCTGCTGTGGTATTTATTCTGCACATGAACTACAACTTCAGAATTAAAGTGTAGGTTCATAGACAAAATACAGAAAACAAATTGAAGACAGCTTTAGAAGCCAATTTCACATTCTTTAATTTTACCAGGAAGAGAGACATCTAAAATTAAAATTTATCATCTTCCAAACCACTAATGATAGTGTGAGAATTAATAAATTTCCATATTTTCCTTTGCATTAGCGGACAACTGTCATTATTTACAGAACAGGAGCAATAGCTTCATAAAGTCCTTATTTAGGTCTGTGCTAGAATAATCCATCTCCAGAGAATTAATATCCTGAAGAGAAATAAGGGGGGAACAGACCCACATTTCTGAAGTTCCCAATCTTGTAAAAATATCTATGCTGAACTTTACTTCTTGCAACAGCCCTATTGAAAAAAGAACAGGTCCACATTTGTGCCTAAAATTAAGCAATTTCTTAAAGCTTTTCAGGACTGAGGAAAGTCACATTCTTCTGTGTTCACAATTTAATGGCTTGCGTTAACGCGTAAGGAGGAGGAGCACGGAACTCAATTTGAAAGTGGAAAGACAGATCCACACTTCAAATGAACACAGAAGTTCTGAGGGAATCATTTAAATATTTAACCATCCTATTAGGACAAGGTAATATTGGCATCATTTACTGTAAGTTATCCCAAGAGACAAACGTTCCCTAGAGTCTCTATCAAAGCAAACTTGTGATGTCAGTTATGTGATTTACAATACTGCAGAAGTGCTATTTTTAGATATAATAGGCAAGAAAACTTTTGGAAATTTAGATTCCGTATTTAATATGTAAGGGTTGTTTCATTCTTCCTTTAGATAATGACAAAAACACCATCGCTTTCAAGGTTATGGCTGCTAAAACCAGAAGGGCCTGAAATTCTCTTTCTTTCATCTAAAGTCTAAGGTAAAACAAGTTGTTATCTGGAAAAGAAAACTTGATGTACATTGAGATTTCTTAACAGTTTACCTATGGACTTTTTTTTTTTTTTTTTAAATTCTGCTGGCAGTTTGTCATCTTCCAAATTCTGGGGCTTTGATACATTCTGAAAAATGTAGGAGAACCACCAGCAGCTACAATATAGTTATTATGGCAGTGACATTCACAGGGATTTGATTGCTGAGGCAGCAATATTAATATTTTGAAAGCACAGTAGAGAACAAAATGTTTTTTTCTAAAAGATTTCTTTGGAAACTGAAATTTCTCTTGAATTTACTTAGCACAAAGGACAATATGACCTGGGGGGAAAAGGCGACTTAGGGAAACATGAAAAGTATAGGTAAAAATAACGACTGAACCCTGTGATTTCATCATGTAAAGAGAAAATATACAAAACCTTTTCTAAAATGCAGTCCTATTTATAATCTGTTAAGTTAAACAAGGTAAGAGTCCTAATACATTGTAATGATTTTGAACATTTATGTTTCACAGAGGCAATTGTGAGCTGTAAAAAAGTTCCATGGTGAAAAGTTTGATAGCTATTGAACATAAAATGTTTAGTAAAGTCTTTTCAATCAACTTTCAAAACACACCCCTGGGACTTTTTAGAAAACAAACATAATAAAATACAATTATCAATCTCTTATTTCTCCCATAAATTCCTTTCAGATTGTCTAGGTTGCAAGAGATCAGACTGCAAATCCCTTCATCCCATCACTGTTCACGTGAATAACTTCAACTTCATAGTTTAATTGCACAAACTACCAGTTACTAACGCATGGTCAAGTTCATACTCTAGCCCAGTGACCAATTCTCACAAAAATAAGTTCACAAAAGATGTGCTTAACATCACAAAAACAAGAAACCTGATATTTTACACTAAATTTTTGTGTCGTAATGACAACTGATTAATTAGGAAATACTGTTGACAGAACAAGTGTTCTAATCCAATAACTTTTTACTGGTTAGCTACTATTTTGCTAATCAGTGGAAACAGAAAACGCAACTTTTATGATATTGCTATTGAAGAACTAATTCTAGCAATTACAACTATTCCACTTCTAGATTCCTCATGCAGTTACTCCATTTGTGTAGATAAATGCTTGAATTCAACGCCAGGAACAATTAACTATAAAGGTAAATTGCCTATTCTAAAAACAAGAGACAATAATTCCCCACCTTTGCCAAAAAGCACCTGTTGCACCTCCAAATAAAATAGGCACAGAGCTCTGCCTTTCTGAAAGCATAAGTAAAAAATAATTAAACTAGATATCAAAACTATGTCTATCAATGCATGTCCCTAGAAAGGTGTTTAAGGTGCAGTAACAGTATCTTTTCCACTACGAAAGGTGGACAGAATCCAGCTCTTCAGTGAAAATTATATAAATTAACATAATACCTCATAGTGCCATCTACTGCTAAAGCTACTAATTATTCTAATTTATATGCAATCAGCGATGTTTTAGTACAAAAAGCCACGGGTAATATAATTCAAAAGTGAAGAAAGAGATGGTATAGCATGGCTAATTATGTGATGTAACACAAATTATTGCCAAATCAATAGCTACATGGATTAGACAAAATTAATCCAAGAAGGTAATTATCAAACTTGGATAAAGTATGAACAGTTTAATCTTCTTCCCCCTCCCTTATTTTCTCTTTCTGGAACTTAATTCTGACGAAACACACTTATGTCTTACTGCATGTATGTGCATGCTAATCAAAAGCAATCCTTGGAGATTAGCCTCTTTGCAATAATAGTGCTTGGGGTGAAAACGTAGTAGACGTGAAAGCGTATTTCACCATTCTAAAAGAGATACTTATCCTCTAGTTAAACAATATTTCCCCCTTTAGGGTTTCCGGTCTTAAAAACAGTTTTGTAAATAAACATCTGAACTTTTGTAATGCACCAGGAGTCTCGGGGCAATTATTAGGTTTGTACTACGAAGCCCAGCATCTAGGATACAGGCAGAATGACCGTGTGTAATTTGCACCAGAACCATGCTAGTCCCAAATGAAACCACATGATTTTTTTAATTTTTTTTTTTTTTTTTTTAATCTCAAAATACAGAGTCAAGACCAGTGTCCAGACGCCTTGAGAAATAACGCACCTCCCAAGAGTAGAACTGGGCATTCTGCAGATGACACCACTCCTAAATCAACACAGGACCAGAAGAGATGCCAGAGAGTGGCAAGGGACACTGAAACAACAAAGAAGCCATTTTCCAACGCTGCTATAAAAGTGCCATCTTTTGATACTCGCGCTTCTGTTAAGACTTATCATCCACTAGTTCTAATGCCTTGTTTAAAACACAAGTTGTAAGATGAGTGAAGGCGTATCTCTAGCACTATTACCAGACTTACTGCATTTTCTGATGTCACACCAGCAGAAAACCTCCACATCGAAATTTTGGTCAAGTCCACATAACATTTAGGTACACATTTTTAATTTGACCATTTAGAAAGAAACACAACTTACAGATCCAGTTCTGGACTCTCCTGTCAACAATGCTGCATGTAATGTCTTCTGAGTATCTTCATCCATATTGGTGCACAAAATTCTGAAATAAACAAAGAGCTTGTCTATAACGATACAGTGGGGAACCTGCAAATTCTTAGTGTTCTGGGTATTCATCAAGAAAATATATGCAACAACAACAAAAATAAGTGTCATAAACATAATTCAGGTCGAGTGGAAAACTGAAGTGAAGAGGAACCTCAATATTTTGAGTGTTTTCAGCATCAAGATATACTTCTCAAATAGAGGAAGCTTAAAATTTCTGTCACACATGTATACCCTACATCCACTGGAATTTAGGGTTTGACAAAAATTCAGCAACAAAAAATGAACTAATCTGTATTCAAAGTATATGAATTTTCACATGCGTTCAGTTGCCAGGCACTTGATCTGAGACTCATCATTCTCCCTGTAGGTACATTTTATTACTGCACTTAAAGGTTACAAAGATCATTTCCAAAATATATTGATTTGCTATGCACCTAGTCTTCCTCAGCTATAAGAACTGTTTCTCCCCTGGAGCTGACAGTAACTTTAAACAGCTGATAACATCAACATCATTTTCTCTGGCATGTTTTAGTGCTGCTATTTCTGACTATTTATGAATTTCAATATTGCCAAAGTGAAAATTATTAAATGAATGATTACCATGTCAGACTGCAACTCCTGGCACATTTATATATTTAATTTACATGTTTCTTTACATAGTTTTATAATTTTGCTTATGAATATCTCCAACACTGTGGCAGAAAACATAGAACAAATTAAAAGAAAGAGGGGCTACAATTGCTACTTTGATAAAAAGGGAGATAATTTCACAGCTTTATTGTGGTTAGAGAATGACAATTAATCCATCACTGGGCAATCTTAGCAGGTTTGATTTTGGTGGAGTTTTAAATGTGTTTAATGCTCTGATGATTCATGCACCAGACTGATGGTATTGTCAGCACTAACAGTTGTTTTGGGTGCAATAATCACTTATGCTAAATATAATATTCTCTCTCTCGTCGAAAGGAAATGTTCATACCACTTATCTTCAAAAAATGGATATTTGCAGAGTTAAGATTGTGACTTTGCAGTTTTTCAGCTGACCCCTTAGAATAGGATAACACTGAGTTTCACATTTTGTGACACAGTTCTCGAGTACATCATCCTTAACAGAACAATCTCACTGAAGACTTTGTGCATCTCCCCGAATACATCCAGTAGGCACTCACATCTTCCCTCGTTCAAATATTCATCACGCATCAGCTTGGTGTCTGCCCAGGAAACTTAATAAAACTTCACTGCTCTCAAGTATTCAAAAAAAAAAAAAAAAAAAAAAAAAAACTCTTTTTTTTTTTTTTTTTTTTTTTTTTTTTTTGTAGTATTACTAACTGGAAAACACTAACTAGCCAGAAATTATTTTCTTCCTATGAATGAAATAGCTTTGTTAACTGCTCTGCTGAGAAACATTTCTGATTTTTACAGATGGTCATCAAAACTGGAGAGGCAGTAGCCCTGCACTATTGATCAAAGGGCTCACCTAAACAGTAGGAGAGCCACATTCAGATCCCAGCCCTGCTTAGCCTTGCATTTGCCAGGCAGGTTTCACTCCATGAGCCATTGGCTGCTTTGGGAATAGTCCCTCTCAGTCTCTTCTACTGAACTGATTTGAGTTTATATGAATAAATATTAATTGCAGAAGAGAAGAACAGAGGTTTTCCATAGTCCACAAGGGTACTATAACCACCGAGCTACAAAATCAATGCTTCTCTGCTGCTCTCTAGCACAATAGATATTTAACCATTTAAACAGGAACTGAAAGATGTTGAGACACAAAAGAGGAACTGTCTCAGTATCCCAATAATTAGGTCTCTCAGAGCTGGAAGCTACTAATTTCTTTCTGCCAATGGAAGATCTCTGTTTTGATACACAGCAGTACAGTATTTAAGTCCCAGACATGCTGTTAAAGATCCTTATTGCCCCAATGAATAAAAAGCAACTTGTACGTTCACCACAATTTAAGAGACAAGAAACATGGAACACAGATTACTGTACTTGACACTGCCCACAGAATATTATTGCTCACTTTTGCACTGCTCTGAACACGTATTAATCTTCTACCTGGTAGGTTATTGTAGTTGCTTATTTTATTGTGGCCTCTAGAAAAGGGCTCTGGTATCATCATCATGTTTCACAGGATATAACTGAGAGCAATCAGCACCTAATGATGATGGAGATCTGCAGTTTGCTCTCTTAGAGCAGCAGCAGGAGTTTTCCAAAACAACAGCTAACCTCTGGTCACACACAACATATCATTGTGTACCCAAATTGCAGGATACTCAGTACCAAAGAAGGTGCCATTCCTCTTCTCCCTGCTAACTTATATTCAAACTAGGCCTTCAGCTCTCGCAGCAAATACACTACACAAAGGAACTGTGACAATAATCTATTCTCAAACATGGCTGCTACAGTTTAATTTCCCTGCAATAAATTTGATACCTGCAATTGGAAAATAGCTTTCAGAAACAACTATTGCCTTTCTCATCCTTGCACTGATGAGCAATATATTTATATTTGTGGTGCTACAATTTCTTTTTCTTTCAATCTGATAAAAGCGGCATGACAGAATTAAAAAGGACCAAGCTGTAAGCTTAGAATTACATAGTACTTAGTTGCAAAGGAATGTGTACAAAATGACACAATCATTTACGCTTTCTTATGGCAGAGGATTCTTCATTTAGATACGCTGCATGAAAAATAGATCTTCAGCTCCTGGTAAAATTAAATGTTACTGGTGCATGCATTTTTCCTGAAGTCTATTTTTGATAGACATCTATTACATTGAATCATTCTGGTTTTTATCAAGCTTTGCACAACTAAACGTTGACAATAGAAGGAACATATTAGATAAATATTTTTAGCCAAGACTAGACCATAGGGGCAGAAATCACTCAGTCATTAAAATGATCCAGTTAACCTTGTACAGATGCTCTAGTTCTTTAAAAATACAACCTGCCTGATCTATTATACTAATCATAAGTGAACAAACCTATGTAGCAAACCTGTTTTATTACTTCATGGTGACTGTCGCATGACAATAGGCACTGACTGCACAGAATTCGCATGAAAATAAAAATCCACATTTAACCCTGGAGAAGCCCATGACGTTCATTGACCTATTCCTGCAGACAGCCACCGTGTTGGGTTAGGCTGCTCTTCCTGCTCTTAACAGCTGGTCAAGCCTGATCTAAATTAAAGAGCGATTTGCAAGACAGAAGAATTCTTTATTTACAGTAAGGAATCCGAATGCTATACCAATGCTTTCACCTAAATAGCAACACACAAAATAGCAAACCTACAAAATAGCATACCTTCACAAAATAGCAACCTACAGACTGAAATAAGTGTATTTAATGGAAACAATGTTATTTCTGTGAACCACTCATACTTTGAGTTAACCAGCACCTGTCTCCACATCCACACCACCACTAACTGTCCACACATGAACCAAAATCTGGAATTAAGTTTATAGTTTCACATATTTACTAGTGCAATGGAAGAACAAGAAAACATTAAGTCTAGTAGCTACCCCTTACTTCCCAGCCTGAACGTACAAGCTTTCAATTACAAGGAGGCTCAGCTTTCAGCAGAAATCTTGAATGGTGCAAAACGCAATGTTCTGTGGTCAATAAAATGCTTTAAAAGCATTTCTTCCCAACTCTTACACTAAAATATGTATTCATTATATAAATACTATGTATGTAAACATGGCAGAATATTTAATAAAAATAGGAGCAGCCAAATTAATTTAAAAAGTTGAGGACAGGGAAACAGATGTCTTTACAGAAGGGATATAAAGCAAACCATTTGCTGCAACAAATAAACAGAATTCTCACGACTGACAGGTAATGTATTTTCAGAGATATACCTAAATCAGACACCAACTAACTTGCGTATTTTACATATTATGAAATACGATCTTTAGAACTGAGACCAAAACCCTTAAGTTTTGCAAGCACTCTTGTTGCTTGTTCTGCCCCCTCAGCCATCAAATTCCTCAGTCTTGCTGTGTTATCACAGAACATGTACGTTGTTCCACTCCAATGAGACACAGACGAAGTGGAACCCAGCCCATCACTAGTAAAGAAAAATGATGGGCCACAAAACCACTCCAGTATTTAGAAATTAATTTGTCGCTTTACTATTCATGCGTGCAAAGCAGTTAAAATATGAAATTAAAATGTAAAGTGCCAGAGAACAGTAGCCCAAACAGCTTAAGGTTTCTGTGACTGACAATTATAATGAAGACAATCTATGCAAGCACTGCCTTTGGCAATGTTACAGAGAAACTCTTTAAAAGCCTTAAATGGCTTAAGAGACAGGAGACAGCAAAGAGGCAGGAAGCACTAGAAAGCATGAGTGTGTTCCTCATACCAATAGCATCAGTTTCATCTGAAAACCAACACTGCATGAGTTCACCCACACCATGATTTGCACCTCAACAAAAGGCAGCTTGCATAAACAGGAATAACTATAGCTTATTTGGGCACAGAAGCAACACGTATTTAGCTACCAGCATTTAAAAGTAACTCAATTTTTATTTTTCTTAGTTCAATACATAGCATGTTAAGAATCTTGTTCCAAGCAGTATTTGCAGGATATAGAAAAAATATGGAGTCTTTCTTAGCTGCCTTCCACCTGAGGAGAGATGTGCCTCGTTCATGTCTCTACCCTTCACTATGGATACAGTACAGAGGCACAATATCTGTCAGCAGGTAAATCCAGAACAAGTGCTGACATAGAAGTAGTGTTGTAGAAAAACTGCTTGAAACTCTGTGTTGGGGTTTAATAGGTATANGCTGTACAAGCATGCTATTTTCTCTTTCTTTATTGCTGCTTTTTTTTCCATTGGAAATAGCATATGCATTCTTCACAAAGAATATTTATTTTCAGAGGAAAACAGAAAAACATACAAATACTCTACATTTTTTAGTTGATTTTTTGTACCACCTTTATTTTCCCCCACAAAGTTACTAAATGAGAAAGAAGCAATTACGCATTTTGTTTTTGAAAACAAAGACATGACAGAAATAAAATTACTAAGTTACAATTCTAACAATAAACCTTGAATTTAACTGAATGAGTTTGTAGTTGCTGCAGCCTTCATCACCTACCACACCACGATAATTTGTCGGCAAGAAGAAAGGGACAGTGTGGAAAGGTAGCAGCCAACTTACTCTTTGAGGTACTAAGTTGATGTGTGAGGAGGACTACCAAAACTATAGATAGGAACAAAGTACAGAACTAACTTAGACAGGACTGGTAGTCTGCTGTTGAAGATTTTAGGAGTATGGAAACAGCCTAAGCTGATACAATTGTCCTTTTTGCTGCACATCAAGCATGCTTGTACTAAAAACTACATTTGTGTCCCAGTGGGGTCATTATCACTGAGCTTTGGTTATGGAAGGCAAATTGCATAGATACATGAAGCAGCTATAACTATTCAGAGTAAGAGGAAGCTGAGAATGTGATTTATTCTATTGTAATAAAGAATCCCAGGAAACCTCTTGTGGAATTTGTGCAAGGCAAAGTTACTTGCCGAGCACAGTCTCTGACTGCACGAAGCATGTGTTCATGCTTTATTTTATCAATTAGATAAATCACTCCCTGCTATTATCTCTTATTATTGTTTTGTAATTTTGCAGTGCAGACATCAGCTTGCACGGTAAACACGTTTATTGGGAAAGCTTATAAAAATACTGAGAAGGAGGAAAGAGGTTGAACATTTGAGAGAGATAAGTCTATCAATATGAGTCCCTGATAAAAGTAAACTCTAAACATACCTGCAGTCTCTTAACAGACTCTACTTGGCATTGTATATTGGCTAGTAGAAAACTGTCAGGTATAACTCTGAAACAGAAGGCAAAACTTTGGTCAAATGCTATTAGAAGGGTATTTTGTGTGGCCATGTTATTTAGACAAACAGAGACTGTGAAGGGTTAAAGCCTCCTAGACCAGAAACATGCTTGGTTCTATTGATACCTTTATTCATCTCCTTGATAGCCTTCTACCCATAAAAATGGGAAGGGCTCTAATAGCCTCTGAGGACTAACATGCTCTTGGGTTTTTGCTGAGTCTGTAAAGAGGACACAAGAAAGGGGTGTTCTCTGCACTTCAGCCTGTACTTCCTTACCAACACCTCAGGAGTCTTGCAGACCTTTTGAACAGCAGAAGCTTCTTCCTCTTCATTATTTGAAACCCATACTGTGTGACTGAGTCAAAACATGTACTGTTTTCACCTCTCCAGCAGATTTACTTAGAGATAGAATTCACACTTTCTAAATAGCTTTGGGTACTGGATTTGTATAGGGATAAGCTCAGACTGACACATACTGCTGACTGGAAAATTGTGAACAGGTTGCAAGAGATCAAAACACATCCTATACTGTTTTACAAGAGATGGATATATTATGACTTTTTTTTGCCAAGGGCAGCGATATGTTAAGTGACAACAAATAGGAGACAAACAGGCATCTGGATTGCTCTAGATCCTCAGTATTTCAAGTCAGAATAGAAATGGACCTCTTGCATCATTCCCCATGGTGGTGAAAAGCATTAAACTGGAATTTAACACTTGGAAAAAGAGCACAGTCTCCATTTGTTGTTTCATGTGTGCTTAAGTAGATCACTTTTTTCACCCCCCAACTACCTTAAACCTATTATTTGGAGTGAGGCCAAAAGCTTAAATGATCCAAAAAGCCTCCAAAGAGATGTTACTAAGGAAGGAAAGAACCATAAATCAAACACAGACATATACTTTGCGCAAAAACACTACAGAGGTGCTGAGATCAAACCTATTATCTAAAGCCTATTGTTCCTGACCAATCCTTCTTCCATAACAACTCAAATATCCCTACATCAGGAACCTTTAAAAAACAGTGTATTTTCACTGTTCATGAATGTCACATCATTCCAGTATCTTTTCCTTCATTTCAAAAATATGAAGAATCAACATGTTTGGATATATATATCAAAAGACAAGTTCATCTGGCTTTATTTGGAAGCATGAAGAAGACTAATATTTGAAAAGTTAAGTGAAATGGCTATCATCTCAGAAGATACATGATTCAGGTTTTGGTGCAGTTAAGTATAAATGCTGTAATATGTGAGAAAAGAAAAATCCAACTATGTACCTCTTGTTTTTCAGCCTCAGAGCTACTTTTTTAAAAAAGGAAAATGGGTCTTGAAGCTAAGTTTTGCTGCATGCTTTTATAAACATACCAAATGCTCGGCAGAATTAATGTCTTGAAATTCACCAAGATAAAGCTTGTGTAATCTTCCTCTAGAACGCCAGGAATCAAGAGACATAATTTATCCTCTCCAGGTGAAAACTTAATTGATTTCACAGAATGGTTGTTATTGGAAGGCACCATCAGAGATCATTTAGTCCAACCCCCCCTGCCAAAGCAGGGCCACCTAAAGCAGGTTGCACAGGATCACGTCCAGGCAGGTTTTGAATATCTCCAGAGAAGGAGACTCCACCACCTCTCTGGGCAGCCTGTTCCAGTGCCCTGGCACCTTCAAAGTAAAGAGGTTTCTCTTCATGTTAAGACAGAATTTCCTGTGTTCCAGTTTGTGCCCATTGACCCCTGTCGTCTTGACACCCGACCTTTAAAAGCATTGATGAGATCCCTTCTCAGTCTTCTCTTCTCCTGGCTAGAGACCCATATGTCTCAGCCTCGCCTGATATGAGATGCTCCAGTCCCTTAATCACCTTAATTTCTATTAGCTTGATATCATTATTCATAAAACTTTGTAATGCCATCCCAGTCTATACTGAAGTGAGAATTAAGAAGACCCTCAAACTTTCTTGTAGGCAGTTAAGTTAAAAACAATCAGGAAAAAAAATAATTTTAAATGTGAACTTAATGTCTGAATCTGTTACTTATGTTTCCCTGGATAATTGTTTAGTTACATGGATATAAGTAGACCTAAATAAATCAAGCTCTAGAATTTAAAATACAGGAAATGTTACTTATCTGAGATTCTTCCAAACCCGCACAGAACTGAGTTGTTTCGTCACGTTTCTATTGCACTCAATGCAACCATCAAGGAGGCAGGGGCATGGGAGGGGGACCTCTGGTAGAATAGCCTTGGATCTTTTAGTACTCTTGTCTCAAACTGATTTTGTCTAATATGAACTTGATTAATGTCCGCTCCCAAAAAAGCTGTCATCTCATATGTCTGTATAAACAGATATATTTATAATTCTGACAGGTACATATGTAAATCTGACTTTTAAAATAAACTATCCAATTGTACCATCTCACTTCCACAAAAGAAAGCATTTCTTTCTTCTTACATGGTTCAATATGTCTCTGGCAAAATAAAATAAAAAAAGATTCAGCAGGATGCTTGTTAACTAAGTAGAATACACGAGCAAATGAAATTGAATTAATGAATGTTTAATACATTGTGAAATCTGTGATTAACCAGGGTGCTTGTATGAAATAATTTGAGCTATTTCAGTCTTTAGATATTTTGTTATGACAAAACTGTCACTAAGGGAATGACAGATCCAGCCTATAAGATATTGAAGACCACAGTTAACACTATGGGTGATGCTGCAAGGCAACTAGACCCTTATAGGTAATTTTGGTCTGTTTAATACTGTGTGGTGTCAGGGCTTAAATGGAAAACTAGTCAATGAAAGGAAGTCAGAGCCCATACTGAATCTAAGGTGACCAAAACTGGAGCTAGGACCCCTCCCCCTGGATTAGTGCATCCTGGCAAGGTACTGTGGAGAGGCTTACACGCTAGCACCATGTGTTTGTTCTGTGAATAAGAATTGTTTTCAAAGATATGACCCAAACCCTTAGTTCATGCTGAGAATTCACAGAGGAAAGAAAAGAAAAGAGAAAGAAAAAGAAAGGCTTTTAGATTTCTTTCAAGTCTTCAAACACCAAATGTGTTTAGACACAATTTTCCCATTATTGTAAGATAAGAACACAACTAATTCTGCATCCAGAATTTAGGAAGGTTCTAATACTCAGAAGCAACTGAATCACAAATATCTTTGTTCAGCTATGGCTGTTTCAGTAAAAATCTGCAGATGCACAATTAATTCTGCATCCAGAATTTAGGAAGGTTCTAATACTCAAAAGCAACTGAATCACAAATATCTTTGTTCAGCTATGGCTGTTTCAGTAAAAATCTGCAGTTCTAATACTCAGAAGCAACTGAATCACAAATATCTTTGTTCAGCTATGGCTGTTTCAGTAAAAATCTGCAGATGGGGAAACAGGAAAATGCTAGAGAAAAAAAAAAATCAAAGAAGGAATAACATATGAGTCTGACTTGAAATGTGCATTACAAAAAAATGCAATATAGTTGCCACATTCCCAAAAATATTTCAGAAGGGGACTGGATCAAAAGAGATATTTTTAAAAACATTCACACTGGCTGTCCATTTCACCCTGCATACAAAGGATCTTCCCCTTACAAGCTATTTTGCAAACTATTCAGAAAGTAGATCACAAAGGCCCTAAAAAAATGGATCTGTTGTTCCAGTACAAGTCACTGTTGTTGTTTGTCTTTCAGACACATCTATTTCATTCAGGTACAATCCCACGCTGAAGGACATGCAGGCCATCAGAAGCTGTGGGCAACTGGCTGTCCAGTGACACCAGTACCTCATACCTCCAGATATCCAACACTGATTACACACCTATAGAAATCTATGCTTCATTTTGGTATTGGTTTCTTTCGACTTCAGTAAACGATATGACAATATACATGTATATGACATGAATTCACAGGCCAACTGCAAAACGACTTGAGGACATAAGTAACTACTATGAGCCTGGCTAAAATATGAAACCATCGTTTACCCAAGTTTTGACACACTGTTCTTGGTATTTAATGATAACAATTACAGAAGTAGGAAACCGCTATCCAGGAGGGAAGTGGACACTAGAGAAGCACGACATACTTCTGCATCACAGAATTAAAATAATTAACACTTTCACAATGCAGATATACTATATGGCATAGTTTTACTCTTCTAACATAAAAGGAGAAATACTGTCACGGCAAGATTATGTGTTAGGACTACAGAGATTCTGTGAGTCAATATGCATCTTAAATACAGTTCCTAGTTTAAAATAATACATAACTAATATTTATCTTCTATTGGCAGATTAGAAATAAATACAATTTGTAATCATAGACTGAATATGTAGTCTCCATGTAGTTTATCAGAAGACCCCTATTACATTGTCATTTTAAACTAAATTATATACTGCATTGTATTGAATACACTTGAGAATAATATATTCATAATTTTAGTCACAGTTAAACTCAGTTCTGTTTAAGAATAAAATTACTCTTACAGTAGCACATTAGGGTCTAAGTTAAAGTAGTCAGAAACCAGATGAAATATCATCGCTCAATATTCCATTTGTAAAATAACATTTTATTCTTTCTCTTGTAAATTATTCTCAAAAGGTAAGTTACTAGCAAAGGAATTGGTGTTGAAAACAAGAAAACCCTGTGAAATGTATTGATTCACAAAAAAACCAAATGTGTTTAGAAAAATCTATATTTCCCCCAAAACCTGCAAGCAAACACTTATTCCTTGAAAGAAAAAGGATGTTTCTGGAAAACCTTAGAAAATAATTAGAGTCAGTTTTCAGCTAAAATATAATTAACACCCTTCAGCACAATTTTATGGAAGGTAACTCTTGCTGAACATGCTCATTTTCTTTCCTGGACATGTTTGCAGGTATAATTGGTATTATATCACGTTTAAATTAAACAAATTGCATCAAGTGGAATAAATCCAAGTAAAAAACTGGCTGAGTAGCACACATCAGACTTGTTACTGAAGTATCTGAATAAGAATGTTTATTTCTATTTGAAGCTATTGCTGTGAATAATTTAACAATAACTGCAAAAACCAAAACATTCCACCTCCAACCTTTGGAAAAATACTATTTTCTAACAAGAGTTTTCTACAAACATTTTAAATTAATTTAAATTTCTAGAGAAATTATCTTCCAAATTAGAATAAAAATTTTTCAATCCCAAAAGTAAAATGAAAATTAAGTTTAAATCCATGAAGCCCTGGATGTATAACTTAAGGTTGGATCAGCCTTTCTCAGGCTTCATAAGATGGTTCATAAGACAGATATTTGCCAGTCTGGCATCATGCCAGGGGGCGTTACCAAAGAGCAAACAGATTAGACCAAAGCCACAATTTTGAAGTGTTGTAGTATTGTGATACAACAATGGAACGTTTTTTCTAGCTTGTACATTTACAATCTGCAAGCTTCAACTATATCCAAGACATTTTTTACATATTGAAATTTTTATTATAGAAGGTTTTAGTTCAGAAAAACTAACACAGAATTGTGAAACTGCAATATACCCCAGTTGTTAGTAACTTCTACAAGACACAAAGAGAAACAGCAGGACTTTTAGCAACACCCAATTAAGCTACTAAGTTTCTCACACTGCCAACTGTCCCCTCTCTCTGCTTCTTCCTTTGTGAGCATTAGCAGATATGAGTAATAAAATACAGAATTGTCCAGCACATAAAATCCTATGGGCCTTATTACACAGAAATAAAATGTGAGAGCTTTAACTTAAATAGGAACAAAGCAGAACCCACAGCAAATACCCAGACTATAGGCCAATTTTTCCTCAATGAGCATAAAGTCAGGGGTTTCTTTTGCATTCAGACTCCAGGGTTCCTTTAAGAATTTGACGCTCCGCATCCCTGTGCTTCTGTACTGATGTATCATACACCAAAGAATAAGTATCGCAGATTCCTACTATTAGAAACCCCATTTGATGGGCATAGGAAAGTGTAAAGGCCAAATAATTTGCTTGAAAAGAGATGAAAAAGTTAACAATTGCACTCCACAACACCAAATTTATATTGCATAAACGCGATGCTAGAGAGAGGTGTTTAAAATCTTCAAAACAGCACACGAACTCACATGAATAAAGTGTCAATGCTGTATAGCATATTTGAAACGAGCTGTTACTTATAAATAATGCACTAGCTGTTGTGGATGTAGTAAAAGCCAAAGTAAAAAAAGCCAAAATCTAAACTTGTGAAAGGTTTAATGCTGTAACATTTGGTCCACTCAATTTCACATTAGAGCCGAAAAAAATAACCCAGACTACCCATCACCCTTCCTCCTCTTGGCACATAACAGCAGGTACAAGTCAGATTTCAGAGTGCTAGAGTGCCAGATTTTACTTGTACGTTAGTCAAATTAGATTGGTTTCTTCCACTTCCTTTACCCTTTTAAATGGGAAAAGGAATATGCCTATAGAACAAAGACCATTAAAACAACAACTCAAACACTGAAATGCCACAAAGACTCATATCATTTCAGACTGTAATTGTGGAGCGTTGCTTAGTTCAAGGACATTTCACTAGAAATAATAATAACAGACCAAATTCTGCCATCCATTATCTTTCTCAATACTATTGGCAACTGAAAGCATAATTTAGCAGAAAGTTGGGGGTAAGCAAAGTCTATGACTTAAAGTTGCCTTTTTAAAATTAAATTTGACGTGTGAAATATCTTTCATGTGTTGATTTACATTTAATAATGACACTTAGTGTCATTATTAATTTTAACTAACATTTTATGGTCAAAATGCACATTTTATTCACTGCTGCATCCATTTTCACCGCTTTTGAATTATTTTATATTGCAGAGTTGTTAATGTTTACTCTTTTGAAACATGGGAAATGCAGTAGAACCTCAATAAATTATTTACATTTTTAAAGACCAAAAGATTATTAACATTTGCCCGGAAGAGCACATACATTTGTGTTTTGCTCTGAAGCTGAAAATGTAAATTAACATCTTCTGGTCTGATTCTTTTCTCACTCTGCCAGTGTTATTCTCAGTTAGAATAGTGCCAGTGAGATAAACCAAGCCCAGGGCATATACAGACTTCCAAGAATAATCCCCTTAATGCCTTCAGAGATCTCCACTGAACTTTAATTTTCAGTTGCTGTAAAAGAAAAACACTGCAAAAAACATTGCAGACACAACAATACCAATATTGAGAAAAATACAGGATTCTACTTTAGTATTCCAAAATGTAGAACTGTCATGTACAGAGACAACCTCTTCAGGTTTATTGGTGACAAAGGGGGACATGTAAGGCAGAGAGAAGATAAAGGTGTACCTGTTGATCCTTATACTCCTCCTACCCTGAAGAAAGCAAAGAACATGATGCTGAGGTTAATGAAGCTTTATGAGTAGTAAATGAATGTGAGCAGTAACTGATCTTATGTCCAAGTTATGAGCAGAGAGTTCCAGTGGCAAATGGTTATTTATTACTTATTAGTTTTTTATTGTTTCGGGGGGCAAGGGAGAATTAAAACATGTTTATTTTCTACAAGAATATTTACTTTGCATATAGTTTTCACACAAAAAGACCTAAAACTAGCTTGAGATGGCATGAAATTTTAGGGTTTACTAAAGAAAGATGAAACCTATCAAGTATTTCCCTTCTAAGAGCTCATTGGTGTCCTAGCTCTTCAAAGAGGCTTAATTTCATCACAGTCCATTCCTCTGCAAATACACGTATATAACAACAGTTAAGGCTGCGGTATTACTTTCATACTTATGGCAAGCTAGAGAAGTTCTGACTTAAAAAGAGAACTGACACAGGTGAAGCTGCTATAAACAAGCATTGCTGCCAAACAATACCTGTCTCTGCTACAGCCACAACCCATGTCAGCACAAGCATTTGCATAGTGATGGGGCAAACTGATCCAGGTTGTAACTAACTCGTTTTTCAGGGGTAGTTTTAAACTTCATTAGGTCTCTGGTCCAGTTAATTAAGTACCTTCACGAACCCTTGTGCTGACACATAACAGAAGTTCACACAAAGTACTGAACGGCTGTGTGAGAAAAGAGAATGTCAACTTTCACCAGGCTTAAGAGTTTAATTATGACACCCTCAAGCACAGCCTATGGAAGATTCCTTAGCTGACAACATTTAAGTGACATGGAAGCTTCAGAGCTTTCAAGTGGCTAAAGGACTCAAAATCCAATACATGGGAACAACCCCAAATCTTATCTTTTTGCCACAGGAAATGGGAACTTTACATTAACTACTTTGTGAAATATTACAGAAGTAATGCGTTTGGAACAACACCCTTATAGAAAGAAAAAAAAAAAAAAAGATGACACCTGTTGCAATATTCTCTCCACCAGTGTGTGATCACTGCAGCCCAGGATGCCATCAGTCTTAACACCGCTGATTAGCTCATTTGCATTGGTGACCAACAGGTCCAGTATCGCAACCCCCTGGTAGGGCTGGCTGCCTATTACCTGGCTTAAGAAGTTGTCTTTGATGCACTCCAGGAGTCTCCTGGATTGCCTACAGCTCACCATGCTACTTTTCCAGCAGATGTTGGGGTGGTTGAAGTCCCCCAGTAGGATGAGGGCCTGCAACCATAATGCCTCCTGTAGCTGGAGTACAAAGGCTCCATCAATAGACTCCCCTTGATCTCAGGGTCAAAATGCCAGTAGGGGTAGGGAGGCTTGGGGAGACAGGGGAAGAGACAGTCTATCTGTATTAAGGAAAAACACCTTTTTTATTATTTCAAGACACAGCCTTTATAGTTTGCATGTATATAACGCCAATCATGATGTCATGGTAAAGTCACTGTCTTTGAGCACTGCAATACAAAGACCAACCCACACACTCCCCAAAAAAAACTAAAAAAACCCCAAAAAACTAAAAACACACCAAGAGAAGTTAAATTTTCTGCTTCAGAGACCACGTATGGAGAATTTAGCCTGAGGACTGTTTAGTTATTGGTGGCATAAGATTGCCTTTTTTCCGTTAAATAACACATACTTAAAGCTAACTGAAGAACAATTTGTTACACAAGATTCAGTAAGACTCCAGCAGCATTCATGAGGCAGCTCTTCCAGAGGAAGAGCTTGTTATTCTCAAGCAAATCCAGCTTGCAAGAATTCATTACAATGGCACAAACATACTGGGCACAGGTCATACTTGATGCCCAGATTTTCAAATTCGTGAAGTTACACAGCAAAAAAAAAAAAAAAAATCCTACATTTTTAGGAAGACATTAGAAATGCAATTCCAAAGGGAATGGAAAAAAAGAACATGGTATCTAGACTATCTAGGAGACAGCATTGTGCATACACAGAAAAACTCATTGCAAGAATCCATCAGGTCCACCTAAGTCACATTGTTCACGATGGTTTTTCATGTGAGGAATACCTCACTGAGAAACTGGACGAGAAGTTGGGTGTTTCTGGTTCAATGCCCATATGTAACAAATTGTATAATTTTAGTAAAGGGAAGAGGAAAAACCTCTATTTCTTTTGTTAGCTTAGAATCTGATATCCGTTATCTGCTCAGTTAACCCATCCTTTAGCTGGATAAAGAAAGCAATAAATTTTCTAATTAACATGTATTATTTATTATACTCTGATATCTTTGCATGAGAAATTATGTATAAGAGTAGGGATAGCACGACTTCCAAATTATCCAGACAGGATACCTAGCACCACCTAAGCAGAACATGTCTATTTTTCCTTTTATACACCCCATGCCTCTGAATACACTCTTTTAATGTTTGTAAAGAAGATATTCATAACAAGTAAGCTCAACATGAGAGAAAGTAAAATATATAAAGATAATCAACATGGGACTGAAGGTGGAAACTGACATCTTGATACTGACATATGATGTAGGAAGCTACTGATTTAATTCCTGGGGACTGAAAGTAAAGGCAAGTCCTGCACGCTTAGTACAATAAAAAAGGACAGATTTTGGAAAAGCAGATAAGTGGCAATACGGTGAAAATCAGTCACAGAATACACTGTGTCACATGCATACAAGAAGACTGTCAAGCCTAGAAACAAGAATGTTGTGCGCAATGAAAGAGCAAGAACCTGCTAAGAGTTTTAGCTGGAAAGAACTACGATTTGTGAGCAGCTTACAAGTTTGCAGTTTAATTTGGGTTGGCAGAGGATACTACCTTGAGAGTAGCTGTAGGGGATGAGCAAAGGACTGAAGATAAAACTCATGGACCAAACCCCAGCTAAACTCTTGTTTAGCTCCATCCTATAAAGTGATAAATGCCAGAAAAGCAAAATGAAGGAAAAGTTTCAAGACACATGGGACATTTACCCCAGCTTCCTGAAAGGTCACGGTTGGTGAAAACAGGAGGTGTTGCAACTTCAACTAGAACGCAACTAAAAAATGGTTTAAGAACAACACTTGGGGCCATCTAAGATAGAATTTAAAAAATAAAGTTAAATAATATATGTGAGCACAATCTTGTTTTGTTTTGTTTCTAGAGTAAATTACCAAAGCAGATTTGCAGTTGTGAATGAAGGTAGTCAAGGAAAAAGAGGTTGAGGGAGAGGTAAAGGAAGCGATCAGCAAGGAAAAAAAGGCAAATGAAGGAAAAAGGAGAAAATTATAGAAAGTATTTTAAGCAGTGAGTCATGATGAATTCTGCCAATTTTCTCATAAAATACAAGTAAGATTCTGTGTGGAGAGTATGTATGAGGCAGTGATTTTATGCATGTGAAGACTCCTGATGGAGCAAAGAAAGAGGAAGAGAAGTTTGTAATGAGAGTAGGGTAGAGAAGACCAAAAAAGGGAAGAAGTACAAGAATGCAAATAACGGTGTAGAAAACCAGAGTTTATATGGTTTGCAACCCAGTTTCTATCCAGTGTCTACATTTCATTACCCCCGAGTTGAAAAGCTGTTACTGGAAGGATATGGAATAGGATGAAACTAGGACTACTGCTGCAGAACTTGTAATAAGGACCCGAAACAAAAGAAAAAAAACACCACAACAACAATCACACAGCAGTACCTTATATGATGCAGGAAATTCCCCTCTCCATTCTTATCCCTATCTTTGACTAATAGTTTGAAGAATAGTTTGATTTATTTTCTTTGCATCAAATATTGTTGTGATACACAAAGTTCAATAAACTATATAGAATGTCCCAGATGAACACAGTATTACATGAATATGACAAAGTAATCTCATCTTCTCTGTATACAAAAGGAGGAATAATTTCCTGTTGACAAGAAAATATTTTACTAAACCGGAGGCAGCAGACATGCAGAATAGGACTGGGGAAAGCTGTTTAATAATCAGCAGTTTATATGTCCTGATGTGTGCTGTGTGTACTGAGCACCAAAGATGATTTATAGTCAAGAAGTACAAAGAGAATGAAGGCTGGAATTGACAGTGAAAACCAGCAGAGCTGCTGGTCATTGTCGTCATGACAAAATTATTAGTTATTTTCTTTTATTACAACAGAGAGATGGTGGTTTTAACATAAAAGCACTTGCTACTCTGTCATACTGTTCAGCTTGACCAAGCTTCCTCAAAAGAGTGCATACAATGTAGATCAAATCTGCTCAGTAAAGAAAAACTCTTCATTTGCATAACCTTTCTGGAAAAGGGAGCTGAAGTAATTCATTTTACTGCAGCACAGGTAGCAAAAGGCTGACAGAAATACGCAGTTTTCTATTCCGAAGCACCATTACCTATGTGTCTGCATAAACAGCAGTGAGCCAGCCTAGGATAAGTCAGTCTGTTAATATTTAACAGGTGCAAAAAAGGCGAATTCAGCATTGGTAGACAGAAATAGAAGTATGTTCTCTGATGTGTTTTCTGGGAGGGGATCTTTGAGAAGGTTGCTGCAACACCAAACTGCATGATCAGGTCTGTTCTCTCTGCTTCAGGGAGTGACTCATCAGTGTGTCTGTCACCTGTTCATTCAGCAGTCTTCAAAGGCTCAGGGTTAGCAGCATCCTTACTTGCCAGAGATGGATATGAGCACAAAGCAGCAGAGTGACTTGTTTGGGTTTTTTTATGAACACCTCAAGAAAACAGCCATTCTAGCAAAGGGACCTGAACTTTTCCTAGTTGAGCTTCACTACTAGTAAGTTGCCCTGCTCTCCAGAGATTAGGGCAACATACACTTGGATTGCCTGTACTTCTCTCCCCCACCCCTCCGCAGTCTTTCAGCAGAGAAATGCAGAAACCCTTTAAATCCCTCATCATTCACCAGCTAAATGTCTGAACGTTGATATTATATCTCAGCTCTTTGCCCTGGGGCCGCTCTTCAGCTCACTGTTTAGGCAGAGTCTGCTGGGAACATACTTCAAATACTGCTGTTCAGAAATTAATATATCATAGGAGAGTATACACAAATCCAGTGATGCGCACACATTATGCTTTAAAAAATACAGGATATTGAAATATGAATTTATAGATAGTAGCAGATTTCGGGATTAGGATCTAAATATAAAACAATAAAAATACGGAATTTTTTGTCCATTTGGGTGAAAACCAGTCCCAGAATGATGTAAGGCAGTTTTACTAGTGACAACAAAATGGTTTATTTTCTGTGTGCATATTCTGTTTTATGATTACTAAGATTTAATATTTTATCACATAAAATATTAGTTACAACAATTTAACTTCAGAGACTTAAAGGAACAAAATTATCACAGAACTTCTTGAAAGAACTGTGCCTGTAGTCTTGCATTACACAGTGCCTTACATTATGCCTTCAGTTTCAGAAAAGGAGAAAGATTTGAACAATCTTCACATATTACTTCATTAATAGTACTAGTTTATTTACTTCGTTACTATATTTCAGCTACAACATGCCAGGCCATTCTTCTACACAGAATTTTCAGATCAGGTCTTAGCATGTACAAAGTTAGCTTCTCCCTTCTCCTTCACACCCACCCACCCCCTGACTTCTGTCACCAGATAATGGTCTTTTCCACCTTAAAAAACAGCAGTATTTCTATGCAGTAGAGAAATCAGATGTGGTCAGTGTCTGTTTATTATCTCTGCCATAACTACTTGGCTTTACAGTGATACTTATTCCTAAGAGCTTAGCTTGAAGAGATAGACTGTGCACATTTGTCTGTCTGTTCCCAGAAGCACAAGTATTTCCCTAAAAGGCAGCATCCCAGCAGTTTCCATGCTGGAATCTGACTCTCTCTGCCTCTCCCTTGCCATTGTCTCTAGCTGTAAGCCTCCCCCTTCCCACTAATATACACTATGAATGACTGTCAACAGTCTCAAAAAACAACATTGTTTTGAAAAAAAATAAACCAAGTTATTCCCCATTTAATTGTGTAGAAGTCACTGGACTTATACTATGAATACGATCCTGAAACGTGTTGCTAGGCTAATCTACACAATCCTACAGTATCACAGAGGAGGAGAAAACTGTGTAATTCCAGGGAATCATCATATTTAGATACTTAATATATACCATAAGCAAAGCTTCTTCTCACTTTAAGCTAGCTAATGTTTTGGTTTTGTTTTTAATTCTCAGTTTACAACAGTTGCTTTTTCTTTTTTCCTTTATTTCTTGAAGACTGACCTAGTGCCCCCATATCAATAAAAGGAGAAAGATGTTTTTGGCAGGTAGATTAAATAAAGTCTATAGACAGCAATTCAGGGAAGAAGAATAGAGCAGAACCAGGTGATCTGATGACTGCAAGGGAAACAACGTTTGCTGAGGAAATATACTTCTGGTAAGGGAAGTGGAAAGCATTTTAACAAGCGGGTGAATAAGATTCAAAAGAGGTTGGCATGGATACAAAGAAAACTGCAGGTACCAACAGCCCTCCAAAAAACAAGTGATAAAGCTACATCTTGCAGGTTTCCTTTGGCAGGGGCTTTTGTCACTGGTGTATCTACTGAGAACGTTTGGAGCAATATTCAAAGCAGTAATGCTTGCATTTTTACAGTGATAACTTACTCAGGAAAACCAAGGATTATATTTTACCCAAGTTGAAGTAGCTGACCTTTGCTCCAAATGGAGTGTTTGCAGTGTCTGGTCTCAAACAAGAGCCAAAGCGAAGCAACACAAGATCAAATTGTTTAGATGGCTGTATCATGACTTTTTAGTGAAAAACTGGTACAAAGCATGACATTCAGCAAAATATGATACCCTCACAAATTCATCTCAGCTGGCAAAATACAGATATAAGTACAACATGGGATATCTTTGTAATACAGTAGCAGTTACTTAGGTAACCTCAGTGTAAGTAGTTAAGATAGGTAGGATTTTTTATTATGATTTTTACTTCTTATTTTTTTAGGTATAAAAACATGTATGCAGTCTGCTTTGAATATTAACAACAAAAGCTTGTACTTTATCTCTATTTTAAATAGAAAATAGAAAATCTTCCTTAATGGCATTCCAATTCCAGAAATATATTTCATAGCCAATAAAACTAGTTGAGTTTCAAAAAAGAACAAAGAAAGCAATAGCAAAACACCCTCCAAAGAGTGATCTAAGTCATTATATTCCCAAGCCTGTAATAGGCCCACAGGGCTGAGTCAAATCATTCAACATTTCTCTACAACCATTCAGCAAAATGTGTGTTACAGAAAATAATAAATGGTAATGATATAAAGAACAAACTGTTGAGAGATCATTTATCATGCCTCCTTTGGATTAAAGGTTCATTTATAAATGTTAAATAGATGATTAACAGATGTTTTAACTCTTGTTGTTATTATCATAAATATTACGCTGCATATACATTTAAGAGAATGGCTGTAGAAGTTAGTGATTTATGAGAATAAGCTATAGCTGTGACTTACGTAACTAATGACCTGTGCACCCTACTAATAATAAATAATATTTCCCAATATCTCCTAATCACAAATTATCCACTTAAAATAGCACCTTATTATAAAGTATGACAGATATATGTGCCTGTTTAAGAGTCTAATGGTGGAGCTGGAATATCATTGAACACTCATGATTTTTTATTGAGATTTGTCAACCTACAGTTTAGCAACAGAACAGCTATAAACAATACACTGAAACACACTTAGTGCTTCACACAATCATGTGTGCACAGCCACTGCCATGGAGTAACAGGACAAATCAACACCTTCAAACAGGCTTGCACTTCATGGAAGTACACGGTGGGCGTACCATCAGCTGGTTTGAGATAAGAGCGTGCACTATGGCATATAAGAGTTTTGCAGGAGGGCAGAAATGTCAAAAATAGACAACTAAGCTAGGATTAGGTGCCATTGTCTACGATTACATACTAGCAATAAAACCACATTAGGTAAGTGTTTACTTTCTTCAAAACAAGTGCTAATTTAGCAAATGAATTGAAGGCATCTTAAAATAGAAAAAAGTCTGAAAACTTCCAAGGGCAGCGCAACTATAGGTGTGACAGTCTAAGCAGATAAGCAGACAAGGTTAGAGACTAGAAGTAATATTTTATTAGATTAAGTGGTTATCTGGAAAAAACATAGCTGAGTCTCACCTGACTCCTCCTTCAGATACAATATAAAAATATAAACTTGAAAGTTAAATCAAAGCTCAGAACATATGCTAAGTTTAATCACATTTTAATCCATTAAACCATCTCTTCTTCACAGTAACCTTTTCATGTTCCACAAGCAATAAATTACGTTTCCTTCTTTTTCCTGTTAGAGGAGAAAGCCACCTTGAAATACCTTTCCACACCAAGGGAGTCCCCTTCTGCTCCATGGGTAGCAATAGCCTCTTCTCTCAGGTAGTTTAACTAGATATATTAACCAGACAGACCAAAACCAGTTTTCTCATTTTCCATTTAGCTTTGAAGTTTGCAGCTTTTATTTCAAACCTGAAGAGAGCTTGTGGAACCACAACACTCAACTATGTCCTGTCACCCACTTTGTTTGGTCTGACAAATGGTATTACTGCTACTGTACATATACATGCTTAATAAATAGTCTTGACACTGTGATGGCCTAAACCAAAACCTTGGCTATAAGTCTGAATTGATCAGTTTTAACATGCCATTACTATAACATTGTGCCTGAATGCTGCATGAATTCAGTTAGCAGAGAGTGGTTCTAAGTCTCCCTAACCATCAAGTCTTTTGCTATTGCAATCTGTAGATAATTTGCATTGAGTACATAAAAGATGGCTTTATAGAAAAAAAGAAATAATCTTTATTTCTTACCCATTATGGAAAAGAAGAGAAGCAACAGACTTTAGATTTCAGTAAGGAAGATTTATGTTTGTAGGTAGGAAAATCATTTGTAGGCAATCATTTGACATGAATAGGCACAGCTTATCCTGTATGGGGCAGGTGAGTGGACTAATCAGCCCTGTCAGATCTTATGTAGCACTTATTACAGTAACACTTATTACAACTTCAGATCTACTTGCTTTGACTCTCTCTGTCCTGCTTTGTTTAATTTGGGGCAGAAAATAGATACAGCCCCAAAAATTATTCAGACTGTCCACAAGCTAAATAAAAAAAATCCAAAACAGAAGTGCACTCAACAATGGGGAAAAAAATCCCACAAGACAGCAAGAATTAATGTTTTTAGAGAAGAATGAAAATAAATACAAACAACTGTGTTAAAACCATTAAAATTCTGAAGGATATCAGTGGTGGACAGAAATAATCTGCCAGTCACTTAATAGATAGGAAGTGTTTTTAAAAATAAATAAATTAATTCTGCCCCTAAACTGCTTTTACATCATGTGGAATATGCCATCTGTCACACCCAAGCAATCCTTCACACAAGTGAATTTTATGCTAAGTAAACATTTGGAATGTAAAAACTCCAACCAAAAGTTGGCTACTTTTCCTCAGGACGAGAGAGGTCTGGAAACACTAATATGTGGCAGTAATAAAAAGCTTCACCACAGCTGTTTAACTACATTTTATATGAATATAATTAAAGTGATCTCCAGGAGATATTTTAGACAGTATACAGTAGATCCAAGGCCTTACCCTTATTAATGAAAACCACTATGACAGCACAGAAGGTAATATAGCAGGGCTGTCAGAGGGCTTAAAGCGGGGACTAAATGGAGAGAAAAATAGCATTAACTCAGGAAACAATTCACCCTTCCAAAACAGGAATCCACAGCAAATCAGGGTGCTGTGCCATCAGTTTAGAGATTATTACATCAGTAGAAATTCAGCAGGGCTTGGGAGACAGTTATTACTGCCGTGCCTCTGAGACAGAGAGGGGTTCCTGACTTCCACCAAGTCTAGAGCTCGGCAGGAACCAGCACAGGGTTGCTGCTGTTTCTCACAGCAGGAGAGTGCACAGCGGCGTGACACTATTTGCATTCATAGTACAGATAAGGGAGAAATGTGTTGGATGAGCTATGTTCCTCTCAAAATACAAGTAATCTATTTTTGGCAACTGTGCCAGATGCTGATGATCCTGGCCTTGTACTATCTTCCTACAGATCACAAGTGAAACTAAAAAATTTTAAAAAGCTATGCAACCCAAGGGGGAGACAACACCTTCAAATTAAGAGCAACTTCCAAACGCATCCTTCAAACCCATCTTTTCTCAAGTTTACAAAACAAACCCAAAAAAAGAAATTCCACACTATAGAGCTCTCCCCCAAAAAGAAATATGTCAGCTGGCAGACATGCATCCTACTTTTTTAAACCATATTCACTAAGTGGCTTAAAATGGGTTTTATCTACCACAGCTTCCAAATGTTCAGTGTGACATATAGCACATTAATAACCAATTTCAATTAATTCCATTTAACTAAAATCTGAATTTGGTTTCTGCTTGTATCATTTAACATTGATTTGGGCACTACCACAATCCTGTCCATCCTGCACTACTCTTCACATGTCCTCCAAATTGTTAGTCCCAAAGGTATGCTTCCTGCAGGTCGCTCATTAAAAACTGAGTGACTGTCCTATCTTACTAAGTGTGGAAGGTCAGGCAGAACATTAAAATTATAACATTACCCAATATTTTGAACTACTATGTTTATCTTTAAGTGAAAGGAAAAAAAAAATACATAATCATTTGGAATATCTTGCAGCAGGAAGATTGATTTTTTTTTTCTGTCCAAGAGCATCACATTGCACATGTTTGTAAACTTAATCTCTGAATCCATTCTTTTTCTAGTCAAAACTGCAAATGCTGTACTGAGATTGGTTTGAAGAGTTACGCACTAAACTGATTACATGCACTATAATTCTTGGATCTTCCCAGAACATGAAGATAAGTGTGTTTACTAGCTACCTAAAAAGAATATTTTTAAAGAAAAGAATTTTAATCTGTTTCACTAGAATACGAATGACTACAAGATTCTAGGTGGTAGGACTATCAATGGGAGCATTTTATCTAAATGCCACCACGAAGGCCTTTGATGAGGCTGCCCCAGCCTTCGTTTTAGACAGGGCCATGAATACTCCAGGCCTTTGCTTGTGTTCTAGCTCCTTGTCTTTTAAGGTGTTGGACCTTATTCAGATGTTCTTACGCACAGGCTTCATGCAGCGGAAGTATGATATGTTATTTAATGCTTTAAATTAAGGCTTCAGAAATTAAACAGATTTTATTATCAAAAGCAGGACTCAAGTCTTGTGCAGATACTAGTGATATGTCAACCTAATAAAAGCTTTAAATCAATATCCTGAAAAATGGAACAGTAATCCACAGCAAACCTTTCTACACAGCACTTAAATCTGAAGAACAGTTTGAAGTTACTCCCTTACACAAAATCTGCTTTAAAATACATGGATGCTTGAAGAAAATTACATATTAGCCAGCCACTATATGCTATTTCCCCATGTTATTACAGAGTCAGTTTATAAACCCAGTAAGAGTAATAGCACAACAGTAACAATTAGCAAGTCAAAATAGAAAGGTGTTTTTGGGGCATTATTATTATGGATCTGTAGATATATCTAAATAAATTAACACTATCATAACTATTAATTATGTCAGAGATTGAGTAATGATAAATGAGTCCATCTTGTGAAAAAACAGAGACACAGTACTGTTTCAAACCCTAAATTTATAAGAGTCTTTTCTCCTTCCAAATGCACTAGTATTAAGCAGATGAGAGCCACAGGGCAAAAAGGTCACTATTACCAATTTCTCTAATACTCCAGAGCATTTGTAGGAGAACAAGATAGTGCAGACACATTACAGGCAGCATAAAATGGCATTTTTGAAGTCAAAATGGGCTAAAAATCTTTGCTGAGGTCAGCTGCTTGTTAATAAAGGAGAGCACACCACAATCTAACGTCTGGATCAATGTAATTGCACTGACAGAGATGAAAGGAAACTGCACGCATTAAGAATCTCACTATAAATTACACAGGTCCCATTATCTTATTCCCACTGAAGTCAACAGCAAATATTCATCAGCTTCAATGGGACTGCTGATGGCCTCTAAATTATGCTTGGGTGTACATCATAGGGCCTGTAATTTCTGTCTTTTACTCTGCTGATGAGAGGTAACCTCACAGACACGTCATTGGAGCCAGCGTACCCTTATTTAAATAAGGAATCTAGAATGAAGACATTTCCCTTTATTGCCAACATTTTCTGAAGAAAATTAACATCACCTTAGAGTTATTATTGGTGAACTGCTCAGCTTGGCTGAAACTTGATGGGATATATATTGAGTGGATTTTGACAGTTGATGGAGACACTTAATAGCACACACTTAAGTGAATCAAGTAATTTTGAGAGGGGTAGGGGCAGCATGGAAGTACACTGCTGATCCTGGAGAACACATTTTAATAGCAGAATAAGCATGGAGTCCCATTAACAGAAAAAAATTGTATCTTCACTATAGCCTTTTCCATTTTCATTTACTAGACATAACTAACCATGGATTTTGTCAAATATGTCTGGGACACACAGCAGGCAAGACCATCATATACTTTACATACATTCAGTGCAGGCATAGCACGTGTTGAACATGAAAAACTTCGGGTTACATTCCCTATGGACTAAAGTGGGAAAAAAAATTCATTGTAAATGGCTTGTTTGAATATATTATATATATACTAAATTTACATATACAAAGTAGATGCACACATCTGCTAGGAGAATATTTGCTTTTCTGGACTCCAGTGTGGCAAAGTCACAGTGACACACAAATATGCTCTATCTTTTCTCTTTCTCTGGCTTTTTCAGCTAATCACCTCCAGGATCATCAGCTTTTTAACTACTTTTGCAGTTTATGCTTCTTCAACATCAGCAAGAAAAATTCTATGATTGAGGCAATTCTTCTAGATTGAGATATCCTATGCTTATACTGACACCTGAACAGTGTCTACCAGGTTATACTGAATTAAGGATCCCCACACTCAAAAAGCACAAAAAAGTGGATATATGGGGATTAAGGAAGTACAAACAATAAGATTGCCGCGGAGGACTGGATTCAGCATTCACAGTATAGCTTGAACCACATCAATAAAATAGCATCTCATGAACCCAAACATGCTACAAGAAAAGCCACCATTACTCATGTAATAGTTCAAAATCCCCTAGGAAATATCATTCCTGCCTAATTACCAAAGCCTTTTGGAATCTAAATCATATGTGCGGTACTAAGGGACTACAGGATATTTTGTAGACCAAGGAAAGACTCTGTGATAAAAATACATTTTACACCTTGACACAATTGATTCTGAGTATCAGCCTTCTACTTGGGCAAGGAATTATCCTGTTGACAGCCACAGTCATCCACATGAATGAAGAATCTTAAAATACAAGGCTGAGCAAACAGAAAAGTCTTGCTGGTCTAGTTTAGACCAACCCTTTTACTAATGTCTAAATGCTGGTACTTTTCTACATTTTTCTATGAAAGGGAGGGTGGGTAGGCTGTTTACACCCCTGCCTTGATAATACAATGACAAGCCTTTTTCCTTCAGTGACCTGCAATGAAAATACGGATGCATGGCTTGGGAGGATAATATAGTTAGATGCCTTAGCTAAAAAGCAAAGAACTGATGACTGCAAAGATCATAATGAAATACAGCAGACCATTAGAGACTAGCTGTAGCCTCTTTTACTAGCCATTATGAAGTACTTCATCATACAAAATGGGAGTATTAGATTATTTTCAGTCATCAAGAACTTCCTTCCTAAAACTGAAAAATGCTAAGATAGCTACCATGTCTTTCCCTGATGGGCCAGAAATCAGCCTCACGATGAACTGATGCATCCCACTTTCATTCGCGATTTCTGCTTAAGCTGTAATACATCAGGGGGTAAAAAAAAAAAAAAAAAAACAAACAGATGAAGCAAACAGTAATTCTAATATAAACCCTAAAAGTCAAGTTATTTATCAAAAGGAGAAAGAGGAATCTTTCCTGGTTGCCAGCAGATAACCAGCAGAAGCCGTTAAGTGTGAGTTAATGGAATACAAATACAGTACAAACAACAACCTAATCTCTCTTCACACTCTCCACCTGCCACCCTGTTTTACCAACACATCCAGCACCCAAGGGTTTATATCACAAACTTAATTTTCTTTCTTCAGTAATTGCCTATACTACCAGTTAGTCCTTTCCAAAGACTTTATCAAGCTCCATCACTAGAAATGAATAGTCACTTTTTTAATAATAGAGTTTGTAGAAATGTTAAAAAAAGGCCTCCTAATTCCTAGTCTTACTACAAAATGTAGTTGTGAACATCCATCTGAACTTGCTCTCAAGTCATCCTTCAAGTTACGTGGTTTTTCTTGTCTTAATGACAAAGGGTTTATGCTCCTTCCCTTCTCTCCCTGGATATTTAGGGGTGGTTACCAATACATCTGTTGCCTTTAAAGTATCTTGATTGCACATCCCAAATTCATGCTAACCTTTCCACCATTGCACTGTATTGGTGGCTCAGCTATCCCACCAGCCACATCTGTTATCCTGTGTCACCTGAGAATTGCAGTACACACTTGAATAAGTGAAGGTCAGTTCTCTTGAGTTTCACTTCTTGATTTTTTTGGTTTTAAGGCAAATCCTTTCTGATAAGACACCTAGGGAGGATCACAACGTATTTCTAATACAGATCAACTCTGCTAGTGAAACATTAATCTGTGCACAGCTTGCATTCCATCATTTTGGCACATCAGCATAAAAAGGGAAAAAAACAGTTACAAGCAACCCATTCCCTTATCTCATTTCCACTCTTTTTTTTCATACACACACAAAATGAATAATCCATTATACTCATTATCCAGAAAACAACAATAAGGTAGTACAACAAGAACTTAGATTTACTGTACAGTTTAAATCCAAACTGCTTGGAGCAGAAATTAACAAAATTATGAGCTAGCAGAAATTTCACATTTGAAAAAAAAAAA
>VXBH01002133.1:710452-818597 GCA_013400035.1 Rynchops niger
ATGATTGTTTTAAAAGCAAACACCCAGCATGTTCCTATACAAAGTTTTCCACCCAAGTCCAGATACTCTGAAGGTGAGACTAACAATAAATAGGAAAAAGAAAAGGGTAAAAAAAAAAAAAGGAAAAGACATTGTTTTCAATGATTTCAGTCTTCTACAATTGGGAGGGTAAGGGAAGAGTAGTATAAACAGTGTAAAAGAATCTTTTGAAATCTTCCAGCAGCAATCATTTAAGCTGCTACTGAAAGAGATATGCAATGTACATATTTTTTAATTTCTCAGTTCCCTTTCAAGGAAGCATTTTGTGGGGACATGAATATGGAACCAACCTGTAATACTACCTATCTGTTCATGCAATACCCTTTAAATGCTTAGGCATTACATAATCTTTATCACTCTCTGTCAGCATTCTGCATTCAAGAGATATCAATGCAACAAGTTCAGAGTGAAGTTTTCACAAAACCTGTAACTGTCTGAATGAGGACTCAGAGGGGTGGGGTGAGGAGGAAGAGGTCAATTTATACTTGTTTTTTGCAAGCATACAAAAGCTCCCAATAATATAAAACCATGATCTTCTGAAAAGAGATACTGCTGAAATGTCTTTTTCCAGAACACATGGGCTGCATGATATGAGCTGTTTGGTTGGGGTCATGGGGCAGCGGTGTACACACAGTGAAAGTTTAGTTTATGTAGATTACTAAAAAAACATCTTTTGGGGTATGGTGGTGGAAACACCACCCCTAAAACTGTTTTGGAACTATTGAAAATATTTCTTTTCTTTGAATAACAATAAAAAATATTTTTAACTTCTAATAAGGTAGAAAGGTAGAATTAGGGTTGGTTCCTTTTTGGGATTTTTGCCAATTCGTTTGTCCGCAGTTTTTAGGGAAACCATACTAAAATACCATATACACCAAATACCTTCTAAGATTAGTTCCCCAATGGACTTTTATGTGATATTAACATATCTCTCACATAAGTACAGAAAACCTGCTCAAATAGATTTTTCCCTTTATCCACGTGGATGTTTGGATATCTGATGGATAGGTAGAGTACAATGGAGAAATGTTGTAATTTCAGTGGCTCTTTTTTGTGAGCAGATGGTTCTTCAGATTCTTCTGATTTACCTTTAAAATTAATATAAACTCAACCTGCAAACAGCATCATTTTAAAGTATAATTACAGTGCAAAAGCCCATTTTCAAAATACACATGCATGGAACAAGTTTTTATCTACGGAAGTGTTGAGTCTGGCTGTCTGAATAACTAATACAAAGCAGGAGGAAAACACAAGGGAACATTAGATTCGTAGTACAGTCATCAACAAAGTGTTGTTACAGTATTTCCCTTTTAATAAAGCTGGCAGCTGCGTGGAGTGAGCTGCCTTTCCTCTTTCTTTCAGCTATGCATTGTAAAGGCTAGGAAGTCTGATGAACACTAGCCGGTTTGCAGCTCATTCACAGCAAGCTAGAGATAGAGGACTAGTCCAATACAGCCTGGAAAGGAAACGTGTTCGTTCAGTGGAGAACAGGGACACTTTTTGTTAAGGAGCTCTATAGCACTTCCAGCACCATTATATACGAGCAGGTGCACATCCTAAGACAGCAATCTTTTGCAAGTGAGCTATTTTTAGAAAATGCTGATCTAAAGTTTTTAAAGGAGTCTAATCTACTATACCCAATGCAAACGAGATAGAGAACTGACTGGGAAACAAAGTCAGGTTTGGTAACTCAAACCAGTGAGAACTTACTTCTACATATTTCTTAAATACAATTACAACTTGGAAAGCCTGATGGTTTACAGTTAAGAGACATAAAATTTAAACAAATTTACACCATCTGAAAGCAGTCCTATCCAATTCCAGCACCACATGCACAACAATCCTCCTGCTGAAGTTCAGCAACTGAATTCTGAACCAATCCCGAGTCATAATTCCAAATCAATCCACTAACTGCACCCCAAAACTGCTACTCTCTCCATCCAGTCTATACCTTTGCATGTGTATGCCAGCTCCCATTATCTTATCCAGAGGAATGCAACGGGCATTGTATCCTAACTTTTGTCCAGTATGTTTAACTAATTCCAAGCCCAATTATCCTAAATCCTGCAAAAACTAGCAGAGAGGGACTACAAATTAGAGTAACTACAAATTAGAGCAACATTTCCCATTTTTAAAGGTTACTAAAAAGTACTTTTAAACGGATCAGAAGGAATTCAAAAGGTGGCCTACTTGTGGGGGGGAGAATAAAGCTGCACATACATTCAGTGTCATGTCCACCCCTTTCTCTTCTATAGGAAAATTACTACATATCTGCAATAGCCCTTCAAATTCTAGAAAACAGAATATATACAATTTTATATATAAACATAAACTTTGATTACAGAAATAATTTTGTCCTGGTTTGAAGTAAAACAGAACCAAATTTCTGATTTGTAATTTTACTTTTTAGCTGGGCCTCTTCTAACTGACTAAAAGCTGAAATTAACAGCGTATTGTTCAGACACTGTTCACTCTCAGAGTGATAAGACCCGATTATACCAAGGAACGGTGCGTGCAGAGGCTCTTGCTTAGACTTATTACTGTAACAACCAAGGTCAGCGAACCTCGCTGTTTTGCCCCGTTAGAGGGTCGGAAGAGGAGAAGGGTCCCACCCGCAGGGAGGAGCAGACGGGACAGGGGACCCAAAACTGACCAACAGGGTATTCCATCCCATGTGCATCACGCTTAGTATAAAAGCTGAGGGATCAAAGGGGCAAAGGGGGCTCTGGCTTGTTTTTTCTTCAATGGCTGATGTCTGAGGAGGACCCTGTCTGTTTGTCTGCCTTTGATCCTGATTCGAGCACTCCTTCTCTTCGAAATTACTACTTATTTACTCCAAATCAAAATTCCATAGAAAACCACGGAGATAAAAGGTCAGACTGTATTAATGCCACTTATATAGATTCGGTAGTCAGACACAACAGTATTTATGTCTTCAAACAGAAAGAAGGCATGATTCAAGTTCTAAAGTTTAAAAAACATGACACATTAACTTGCAATAGCAATGGCATTGGAATGTGTTGGGAAATCATCAACAAGTACATTTCCAACACACTCATTGACTGCTCATAACAGAAATGAACATTCACCAAAGAAGTCTTTTCTGTTTTCACAGCTATATCAATAAGTCTGCTTAAGCTATCTAAGTTTGCCTCTGAAGCATTAAGGTTAAGTATTCTGCTTCAGAGGAAATCGTACAGAAAAACTGTGTGCACTAGTCATCACCAATCGTGTACCTATCCTTGAGCACGTATCAACATACTGTAATCCTTGTTGCCTTCTGGACATTTAGTTACTTCTTAAAACAACATTCCAGCATATTTAGGAGAATTTAGGGAAAAACATCACCAATAAGAATCTCAACCCCATCTGCCCAACTGTAACTAAGGTATCATAATAATAAAAATACCTTTAAAAAAAACCAAACAAACAGTAGTAAAAGACTCCCTCCATACATGCAGAGCACAAACCCAGAATTTTTCAATAAAGTAACATTTTTACCTTATACAACAATCAGAAATTTTGTCCCACACAACACAGATACTAGAATAGCAATGACCTGGAGCATATATCAGATTAAATCTTTTCTTAAGAGAAAACTGGCAAAAGTTGCTTGGTTTGGTTGTTGGCTTTTTTTTTCCTTAAAATATCCTCCAAAATTAAAAAATACGCACCAGCTCAAATACATAGGCTGAAACCCCTTCTGTTTGCAGTGCACTATCAGGGAACTACTTTGGTATATAAATAAGCCTTACAGGTTAGGTACTAACCTTAACTGCTCAGTAAGCCTCGTAAAGAATGAAAAAATAAATCTTGATGCGTTTAGCTCTGAGACTGATAAAACTATCTGGTATACCTACGGAATATGCTTCAGCTGGGCTAAATTGGAGCCCAGTGAGGACCTGGGACGGGATTATCAGGTGAAGCAGATGATCTAAGGAAGGATGATTAGGGGTTCCTATTAATCAGGCCTGTGTGTGACTGTCCCAGTTTGTGGTAGGACAAACCCTGCTGTTTCTGCTGTACTGTGTCTATCTTGCTGCCATCGTCAGGAGAAATTTGGTGTGTTGTTCCTGGGGTTGGTGAGGGCCTGTGGGAACATTCTTCCTCATGCTGGGGAGTGCTACCTAACACTTGCATCCCTCCCTAACTTCCTTTAACAAGGGAACATAGCAATGCATATGAAAGGATATAGGTTACATTGTTAGAATCTGGTAATCTTTCACAGGTGAAGTTTCCACAGTAAAATTTATAACCTCCGACTCCCCAGAGAAACTAGTCCATCATATCAGACATACTGACTGTAGTACAGAACCTTATGTTGCAGAAGTGGATGTCTCTTCCTTTTTAAATGTAGGCAGTCATGACAAGCATCTGAAAAGCAAACTCCATTTAGTGTTTCAAGTTACATGTTTTAAGTAGAATGAGGTATTCATAAAACACCTCCACAGTTTTGCATCTGTACTATTGAGAAACAAAACCATTTTGCCTTATAATATTTAATGTCTTGAATATTTGTTATTATTATTAAGTTGTCCCCCACCACAACCGTATTAATAGTGATTTTGCAATTAAACAAACAAAAAATCAAGCTGTGAGCTTGAGAAACTGAGTGTCCAGTGTGCTATAAAAAAGGAGGACAAAGAAAAGCAAGAAAGGTTTTAGTTTAGCTGAACATTTCACAAAGATGACAAGGGGCAACTCCTCATCTCCTGTATGGAATTCTGACAAGTCATCCCAGTCCAAACACAGAAATCCTTCATGACCCAAAATCTTCACCCCTGTGCACTAGTCTTGATTTTCATACAAAGTTTATCATGTCAAAGATTAAGTTACTGCCATGCTTTTGTTTTATTTTAAGGAAAAACATGTCATGCACATCTGAATGACTACCATGTGCACCGTATTCCAAATGTGCATTAAAAAGGACAGAGAACAGGTGTGGAAAATGTCAGCTCAAAATGGAAGTTACGAGCATGTGGAAGAGAGGAGATATAACAGAATGTTCTACAGCCTTGACCGTAATGGTTATTGCCACAGACAACAACAAGGCTCACAGGTGACATCACAGCTCTGTATGATAGGGCTTGCTTGCTTCTAGGCAGATGAATTGATCTGTGAAAAAAGCTGGAAGTTCTATCTGAAAAAAAAAAACAGTACAAACATATTTTCAAAGGACCTTTGCAGTCTTCATTCCTTCATTGTCATTTACCTTGCCTGCAGCTGCTAATTCTGAAGCCTGTTTATTTCACTGAAAACTGTCTGTCAGTGACAGCTTCCAGGACAGCTGAGATTCACAGATGTATGACACCTGTGAAGTCAGTTAACCTTTATGATACTGTAGGTTATCTGGTGAAAATTTTGCTAGGAAACATTCTGTCTCAGATATATATCCTTGCAACAGGAATAAAGTTGCTGATCATACTAAACTGATTAGATTAGTGATCAAATCACACATGCTAATTAAGCACAAGCTGACACTAAGAAAAAGCCAATTCTATTTAGATGTCAGAGAGAAGTTCCTGACTATTAAGACTTGGTATGGAAACAATTTTCACAGACATTACTAATGACTATTCCAGTCATTACTATAAAATACATGTAGAATAACTCTTCTTACCTGTTGCTTTAGCCATGCCACCCGATCTCCTTACAGAATACTTCACTGTAACTATCCACTAAGCTGTATACTTTAAGCATACCATCTAAACACAGTGAGTAAAAACTGCAAATATACAGGTGCACAGATTTAATTGTTCTGATTAGTGCCTACATTTTTTCCTGACAACCTAATCCTACAACATTAAGCCTTTAGCTATATTTCTGACTAGTTTTACTTCCTATACACCTGCACTTCCCAATCCCTAGGTGTCCGCTTTGATACAGCTCCTTCTGTCACATATCACCTTTGCAAAAGTACCAATGAAACTTTCACCTTCATTACTCCTGATGACTCACATCTACCACAAAGCCAAAGGGACATAAAGAGGAAAATGATAACCAGTTTAAAATAAAAGAACATCCTCAACACATGCTTATTTATTCCTATACTTTACTAAAGAAATGCTTTATAAGCCTTTCTGGCTTTGATATTCAGTTGTAATATCAGCCAGAAGTTCCATGGGATAAAGACCATGCCATCATTCATTAAGGAAGTGCAGAGCTTGAGTTCATTCAAAGATTAAGAGAGTCAAAGGAGTACTTTACCAATAAATTAGCTGTCAGAGAGCTCTGGACTAATGCTAGTCTGTACTAAACTATCAGTAACTAGCAGTACAGATATACATCAGATTTAGTTGTTAAACAATTAGTTGAGAAATTCCTCCTTCTCCTGAGTGGACATTAGGATAAATTACTGACAAAGTATTAATTATGGCTTCTCAGCCATTATTTTATCCTTCACAAAAAAAATCATGATAAACCTAAACAATAAACAATCAGGAGAGCAAGCATCAGGAAGAGTAGAAAGTATAGACAAGACATGAAGACAATAACACAGCTGAACAAATGCACAAGGAAAAGCACTTTCATTCTACATAAATTTTCCATTCTAATGGCATACACGTTCACCTTAATCTGATAAAAAATAATGCAATTTCTGGGATATATTAACAACTACCCCCCAAAAAAGCTAAAATACTGTAACAATGACAAGAAAATACGTGTATCACTATAGTATAAATACATTTGAGTATCTAGGTAAGGTGTGGGGGAGGAAAAAAAGGAATATCTTTGTAAATGGGAATAAGTGGTCCCAAACAGAAGCAACGGACAAGAAATCAAGACTAAAGTTTGAAATGTAACTACCAAGCTAAGTAAAAACCAGACAATCTTACCTGTGCTTTATCAGTGCATGAAATAGGGTAGGGGGGAGGCCAAGTAGATATTATTTTTACAAATGCAAGACACACAAGATAGCAGTGTAAGAGAGAATGAGCAGCTCACAGAATCACAGAACGGTGGGGGTTGGAAGGGACCTTCGGAGATCATCTAGTCCAACCCCCTGCCAAAGCAGGGTCAGCCAGAGCAGGCTGGACAGGAACGCCTCCAGGCGGGTTTTGAATATCTCCAGAGGAGACTCTGCAAACTCTCTGATGGGGCATGAGAATTTTCTACTAGAAAATAGCATTTAGTTGATGGTTGTATAGTTAATTAAATGCTGTTCATTAAATGCTGTTAATTAAATTTGAGGTCATCTTATCTGGTAATGGTTGTGTTTTGCTATATTCATTATATATTTTGTATAAACGTGCATTTATTAATTTTGGAATGGAAAGGAATACAATAGATTTTTAATGAATTGGAGAAATTGCCATTTTAAAAAATTTTACATATCAAGTAACAAAAAACCTGAATTGATCAATATTTTTGTTCTTACCAGGCAATTCTGATTTAGAAAATATGTCAAAAACATTTCGAATTAAGAATTCATTGAACAAGGCTACTCAAGATTTTTTCCTTTTTTTTAAAAAAAATATGTTTTAAAATATTTTTAAGACTTTAAAATAAAATATTTGTCAAAACAAAAAAGATAAGACTCCTTTCAAATTCAAACATTTTTCTAATATTTTTTTCTGCTTCCACCATTTTAAGGGGGTTGTTTGTTTCATACAAACCCTTTAAAATAGTCAAGAGTAAAATTCATTGTCTGTGAGAAATGATTAACCTGTACAAATAGTTTAAAAATATTGCAAATTAAACACAATTATGAAGAAAAGGGCGATTCTGCATTGCTAAGCAACACTGTACAGTTAGGCTTACAACTGCTCAGATTTAGTTGTACAATTACATATCTGGGCAATCCAAATCAATGGGATTAATGTCCTGTAAGCAGGAAGTGAACTAACATCACTATTTACTGTATGCTGTGAAATTACCCTTTCTTCCCTAATTTTAATACTTAGGACCAAACCTGAAGAGTATCTTCTTCCACTATTGAAGGCAATAGTACATGCCAATAGTAGCTATCTAACTTACGTCTCCAAAAGATGGAATGTGCAGTAGAGACCATCTTTTTGACATATTTTGTAGAACTTTCTCTAGATTACTTAATTATGCATCCTGTTGCATTCATGCTCCCTATTTCTAAAGATTATTACTTCGGTTACTTTTCTGTGAAGAGAGGGAAATCAACAACAGAGAAAAAAACCCCAAACAAACCCAAAAAGAAAAACAACACTCTGGGAAGTTTCATCTACACTTCTTAGAAAATAGAGGTGTATCTGTATGGACATTCCCCTTCATCTGTCACTCTGAGACCAAGAACTCAAAGCACTTCTGCCCAGCACAGGTAATGCATTTGCTGTCTGAAAGGGCACCACTGGCACTTGGTCCCTGGATCCTGTTCAACACACCGCAGAGCACTGCCTGGCTGCACTTTTACAGGTATGGACTTTTCCCATTTGATCCTATTGCTTCAAGTTTTTCTTAAAAGTTTAAAGTTCAGGGAGGCAGCAGTGGTTGGTAATAGCAGAATACTTCTGTATGTGACCACAATAAAGGATGATAACTGGTAAGGCATCCTACATTGCATTTTATTTCATGCACAGTTCTGACAACTACAAGAAAATATAATATAGAATCCCCAATATTCTCAAGAAAGATACATAAAAATGCTTCTACAGCTTTCAGTGGGAAATAATTGTATTAAAGCCAAGAAATAAAATGAATTTTTAAATCATGCAAGAAATTGCCACATATGAAGGAATAACAACATGTTCTGAATCAGCTTATACCTTCATAGAAAGGAATTTATGAAGAAAAACAGATAATACTGTTACTAGTGATTACGTATTACCTCCCCCGGCTAAGTAATACATTTTAGGTTGAACAAATTCTAGTTGCAGTAAAGCTTGAGAGGTCTCACATATATTATATCAATGGCATCTATACTTCACATTATCATCTGTGAATGATAGGAATTCTCCACATAAAGTAGAATCAAAGAGATGGTCAGGATCGCATACTTTCTTGCTTTCCACTCAAAAATCTGTTGGGCAGGTCACACAATTTTAAACATAGATTTGAAAAGTGTAGGTATGTTCAATTTTTCAGGTATTTCTATATCCAATGTATGACAATCGGTGTTTGTGCCTTGACAGGAAAGATAGCCAGAATCATCCCAAACTGAGGGACAGATAGACCCTTTCTGGAATGCATGGGACATATGGCAAAGTCCTAAAAACATGTCAATTTGTTTAAACGTTATGAATTACACCTTGACATAAGTGGTTCCTATTTTCTCTACAGCATCTGTCAACAGACCACACACACTTCAGCAGTTTCTTCCTGACAATAAAATGAAACATTTCAAAACTGAACTGAATTTGAAATTGAGCTGGATTGTTCCGTAGCCTGTCTATCCAGTCCACTGAGCAACTCTTAACAGCTGCAAAACAGCAGCACACAAAGTCTTTTAGAATGATGAAAGGAGTAGCTTTCCACTCTGAAGTAGCTAAGGATTTAGGAGAACATATGTGTTTTTGAGCCTCTGTGGTCCCAGTAAGAGAAATTATGTATGAAAAGAGTTTTTTTGCATAAGTATGTTTATTGCATGTGACTGCTAGACATTTTATGGACACCTGACAGTCTAGGCTTCCAACTACCAGGAAAAAGCCACCAAAAGCTATAAAAGTACAGCATAACTTATATCTTGCATGCTTTTTTATGGGAGACAGGATTTAATGGTAAAATATGTGAAATCTCATATTACAGCAGAGTGTCTGGATGCATTAGCAATCACTGCTGGATCAAACTGAACTTGGACCCTCTACCCTCATGACTTAGGAGGGCACTGTTTCCAGCCACTGGGTAGGGTGCGTACATCTCTTCCAGTAGCTAATAATAAAGGCATGATGTTGAAGCGGTTTAAAAGTTTTTTTATTGCTGTGTGACTTGTTCCTCAGAGAGGATTTCAGCCAATGTGGTATCTTTTAGAAAATGTACTGTACTGATTCCCTCTATAACCTGGCCTTGAAAAATAAGTGCAGTTTGCTGAAAATGGTTCCAAAAATCAGTTAAAGGGCTAACATTCATCTTCTTTAAATTAAAGTGAAATTAAATCAAGCCAAATTCCAACCAGCTCTGCCTGCCAAGATATTTCAGAGGTCTGGCATCTCTAGAAGAATCCAAATGGTCTACAATGATGGCACAGCTCTGACTGGAACCCAAGTAAGTTTTATAGCAAAAATAGATATATAGAGAGAGAGATAAGAAAGCCAGAACTGAAGAATAACTACAGAATGTCACGCTTCAGGTCACAGGCAGCAGTCTCATGGTATGACACAAAATAAAATTACATATTTTCCACAGAGAGTCCTCACAGATGTCAGGAAAGAGATTGCACAAAGATCAAGGGAGAAATGCAGTCTTTCCTTATTGCCAACCTTAAGATAGAAAATTGACTTTTCTTAAGCCCTGTTTAATCCTCCTTTGTTGCATCTCTTCCTATCATCATATTAATATTTCCTCCCAATTCCATTTTTTGTTTTGCTTTGTGTTTCCATTGACATTAACTCCCTGAATTTTCAGCCCAATTGCTTCATCTCATTAAAAATATCAACATGTAAACAGTTAACATGGAGACAGATGTAGTGTTACTGGGATTTCACTATTCTCTCACTATCAGTGTAGGACATGATAATTCCCATTCATGTTATTCCTTTACCTCATAACATACTCAAGAAGATGTAACGGCTTCTTTTTATAGGTTTTTCTATCCATACCTTTCATGCGTTGTTTTTTTTTTTTTTTTTTGTTTATGTTAAAGGAAAGTTTAAGTTATGCCTGATGAACTAAATATGCAGAACACATGTACTTTGTAATGGTTCTGCATTTGACACTTCTAAAATATTACAGGTATTAAAATACAATTGCAGATTATTATGGCTATGGATTTCAAAACTGGCTAGTACAATTATTTCTCTAATGTCACCCTAAGGTACTACCGAAAGTAGTTTTATAGCATTTAATTTCTCCAGTAAGTATAGCATCAGCCATATAACTTATGAAAACAGCACTCATAGAAATATGATAGGGATTCTTCCAACTCCAGTAGATTCAAATATCCCCATAGTATGATATATAGAGATTGCAAGCAACAAGCAGAAAGCATGATTAACTTTTCAGCTTGCCTTACGTAAGCCATAGCAAGTAGCAGAAAACCATGCTGGCTACGGGGCATGTCCATTTCCTTTTACAATTGGAAGTGATGATGGATGTTGGTGTCTTGAAAAATAACAAGGCCAGAAAACTGGATTCACAGCTCTCCAACTTAGGTAGTTTATTATCTGTCTCTGACATAAAGAAAAGAAATTGCAGACTAAACAAAACATATTTTAAAACCTGTAGGAGAATATATGCATTAATCCAGCCCCACATTAGTCTGGAATAGGGTCAGGATGTTTATCAGGTTTCTTCCTGTTCCCACTGGCCAATAACTGATACTTTAACTATGTGCCATCAAAGATATTCCTCATATGGATTCAGTCATATACTGGCAAATAAAGAAGATTAGGTAAACTCATGTGTCTGATGCATGTGAAAAGTGGACAAACGTTAAGTTGCCTCATGTACTAATTCACATTTATTTAAGATTCAGTACCTCATGGTTTATATCAACTGCAGTTTTATTTTAAGGCATTAAAGTCAATACAGTGTTCTCCCATGGAAGTGTCTTTATGCCTCTGTTCTGCTACCTGATCTTTCCTAGGCAAGCTTAAAAAAAAAATAATCCAAAAACTCAGGTCTTCTTGTATTATGACCAATATGACAGACTTCTTTTTTCTCTACTGAACTACTCTGAACCCACAAGCAAATCTCAATTAACTGGAAACAGAACTAAGTTCTTTATGGTACATGCTTCTCTTCACTCTCACCTCCCTCCCTGAATTACCATTTTTCGCAAGACGGTATTTGCAAATTGCAAAAAGGAACATTTTCTCTGCTTGCTTTGGCTGGATGTAGCAGAGGAGACATTCTCTGTGTGTCTATCAGTTGACAGAATTCCATAAACAATTGAAGGAGAAGTAAAGGTTATGAACAGAAAGGAAAATGATATTGTTATCTCTTTTACATACCGCAGGTTGCCAATGATAAATATAAAGTTTCTGTTGTCTTTTCAAAATCTTAATTTTCTAAAATCTTAATCACTGAAAAATCTAATTTTTTTTTGGCAAAACTATGTAAATTTGTCTAGAAAAGCCTTAAATATTAATTAATGTATATGCTCTACAATATTAATTAGAATATTAGATAAGTTAATACATATTTTAAGTCACCAAAACAAAGTTTAGAAAAGTGCCACTTTACTAGAAAAACTTGAGGTCTTTGTTAATTAAAGCTGACAGTAAGCTTTTGCCAAAGTTTGTGGCATGTACAGAAAAAACAATTTCAATAAAATTTGTAACAAAGAACCCCATGAATACATATCTATGTATATGGGTAAGGTGAAAACGGTTCACATATATCATTCAAGGAAGACACGTGCGTCACTTCTTATAAGGAGAATTTCAATGCCCCTGATTCTAATGTTTCCTATTCTAGCTTACCAAAAAGCTAGTGGTATGACTTTGATGTGAAAGCACTATTTGTCACTTACCAGATATATCTTATTCACATTCACTGCTGTCACAAACTGTAAATTTCCCATTTATTCCTGTAACATGCTCTGATGTAATGCACATTCACAGCTTTATTAGGGGCTTCTTTGCATGCAAAAGAAGTTCTTCTAAACATATTTGATTCAAATCTTTAGTCATGGAGGAACTAAGTCCTCGTCTCTCACTGACCTGTGTGGTAGGAATGCCACTCTCACTCCTTTATCATCCTGCCCAGAATCTACCACAGATTTTGTCCTGGGCTGGTCAAAGGCAAAACTACAATGAAACATTGTGGAACACATGGGTCTCTGGCTGCTGCAAATCAACTGTTCCACTGATTCTTCAAAACTCACTGTCTCAATTTGTCATAGCATTTTATCTGACCCACAATTTTGTGGTTTTTTTCCTATTTAACTGTTGAGTCACTGGAAATTTGGGAAATTGGACATTTTGTATGGATTTTACTTTACAAAAGTTAGATTTGCCTAATACCACACATATTGGAAATAATTCAGAATGCTACACGCTATGCTGATGAAAAACAGAAAATCTGTTACTTCCACTATGCGGTGTTCTTATGCAGTTGCATCATTTTACATTCTTCTGGGGACAAGGAAATTCTCACGCATCATCTTGATTCTGACAGTGGCCAGCTTAAACTTTGAAACATGAGTCTGAAATTCTGCATGTTAGAATGCAAGTATCGCAAATTTAATGTTTCAGCTATTGTGAACCCAAACTCTATTTGAAGCTATGCATCTGTTATTTGGGATTTTTTCTTACTTTCTTCCTAAGAAAGAAAATATTCTTTCCAAAATTACTTGTGGCTGAATATTTTTATTTTAAAATAAAACATCTGTAGCAAATTATTAATTTAATTTCACAGGAAACTGGCTTTATAAAGCTGTTCTGCTGATAGCGTTCGTTTGTGTCTCCAAACAAAGTTGTGCCCTTTTACTAATTTTCTTTATTAATGCAATGCTGCATGCCTACTACAACCAGTTATAACTGACTAGAAATCATTGCTTGAGATGAAGTCTTTAAAATGGCTCAAGTTTTTGTACTGTGTTTATATGGCCTTGCATTCTGTTTTATTTACTTTAAATTGCAACAGTTCCCTTATTTTTTCCTCTCAAACTCTGATGCTTAAGCTAAAAATAGAACATTTTTTAATATCCAAAAATCCTAACAGTAATTAAGAGGTTCATCATTCTCCTAAATTACTATGCATATATATAGCTACTTAGTCTTACACTTACAAGTTTATCTGCTTCATATCCATATGGATCTTTGCCACGTGCCCTTCAGAGCAGTAGGTTATGGTTTTGCACTTCCCTGAAATGAACTGTATCTCATAATAAAGGCAAAGACCTTATATGAAAACTGTGCCCCAATGTTCAAGAGATTCAGAGAGGTAAATCTTTCTGATTCACACAAATGGCTGCAGTGCCCTATTTATGACATTTTATGATTAAGGCCTTGAACTAGCAAAATTCTTAAGTACGTACTTAACTTCTAATTCAATAGAAGCATTCACCTGTTTGAAATGCTTAAACGTGTTGTTGAATTGTGACCCAAATAGAGTGAACAAGCAATGAAAAAAAGGAGCAATAAAATTTACTTATGCAGTAAATACTCTGAAGCCTATTTCAAGCTTCCCCATCCACCAGCTATACAGCTGCAACCACCACAGGCTGCAAGTGTACTCAAATTTGCTCATACTAATAGTGAAACTCAGGCACTCAGATCCGTTTCCTCTTCTCTCTCTTCCCTTCCCCAAGGACATGCATATCCGTCTTTCACTCTGCACAGCCATCTATCTTGAGACACCTATGCTCACTTCACCTGTTCTTCTGTGAAACTCTTGAGAGAACACATGGTGAAGAATTAAAGATGAAGTTCTGTCTCCTTTACAATGCTTCAGCGAAGATAATCATAATACAGGAAAAAGTCACAGTGACACTCTAACTAGGACATCTGTCCAGTTAAAGAAAAGTTCCCAGGTAGCTTTTCTAACAAATAGCCATATGCAATAGTACTCTGTAGACTCCCGATCCATTGTACCCTTCTCCCATGAATAAACTCTCAAATTTCAATTAACTCTGCCTTTATCTGTGGTCTTGTCTCTTTTCTTTAGTTTTCTACAGCCATTAAAAAATCTTCCATTTATCAAAACATTTTACTGGTGTTCAATATAAATAGGCTTGATCTTACCTCTTTAATCTTGATTTTGGCTTTCATTTTGAGTTACCTATTTTATTCTCATGTGTCACTTTAGATTAATTTGTTATGCTAAGTACTTGCCAAATAAATAATGAGCTTTCAAACAAGTCCATATGCAATAAGGCAAGGATTCAATTTTTCCTAACATTATTAACATTTTACTGCTATATCAGGGTCATGGCTGAAAATATGATAGACACCTTTAGGATTTCCAAGAGCCTCAGTCTCTTACTTGCGAACCATTGTTACTGCTAAGACATCGGCATCTAATGATCTGTAATAATAACAAAGAAGGGCCAATTCTTTGTAGTGATCCCTGCAAACAGGCACTCTTAATGTCACTTATTTCAGTACTCAACTTAAAGTTCCTGCCTGCTTCTGAAAACTATCATTTTGGAGAGGAGAAAGAGAATCGAGAGTCTAAGAATATGTAAAGAGAGGGTTTTTTTTCTTTTAAGCAATAAATGTCTTTGAGTTAATTTCTTTCCTACCTCATTGTCCTTAAAACTGATACCTGCATGACAGCCACAGGTAAAGTCATTAGCTACGTATGGGGCCCTGCTGTGTGGAAGACTGCCTCTGAATTAGTCTCCTGTACAGTCTGCAGAGATGACAGACCATGAGCAAAAGAGGAAGAAAAGTACGAGCAGATGAGATGACACCGTACCACCTGCCAGAGGTATGTGGGAGAAGGATCCATGCAACCTGAAGCTGCCTTTGCCACATTGTGAATATGAATATCTGGGCTAAAGCAGTTTGAAGTATCTTCTTATTCACTTTTCAAAATGTAGCCTGTCTCCTGGGATTGAGTCAGATCCTAAAATATTCTAAGATCACTCACAAATTCCTTTGAGAATTCTTTCAACACCACTGTAAAGAGGTGGAATATTATTTTCTTGAACAAAAAATATGCAGTTCCAAGGATATGATTTTTCCCAGTTTTTCTATAGCTATTTTGCTGACAAAAATGAAACAGGGGAGCTCAAAAGTACAAGATCAAAGAGAAAAACCTGTCATTTGCATGTATTTCAGCATTACATCCATAATTACACATTCAGTTCTCCTCCCTGTTTTATCTACATCATCAGGAATTGACAAAAGGAAGCAGCCACTTGGATTGCAAAGTCCAGTCCTTTGCAATCCCTAAAAGCAAACAATAATCTCGCATGATCAATGTCTACATGTCCTTGCATAATGCCAGGCAGAAAGTATTTTCAACACCTTGTAAGAAACTAAAAACTGAATGTCCAAAACACACAGCTATAAGGTGCCACAGCAGAGCAGGAAGGTTGGAGGGAATTATCAACATCCCAGGTCCTACCAGCAGGAAGGAATTTATGAAAGATTTTGAGGCCACATTGCCATGATTAACCACGGTCAAGTACCTATCTGCTTCTGGAGATTTGGAATGTGAAAACTCAAAAAACATGTCCTGTACAGCGGCACAGCTCCAGAGCTACTATGTGAATGAATCCCTGCACCTACAGAGACCCTAAGGTCTAAAAGAGATGACAAGTCTCTCAAAGAGCCCTGTGTATGCATGCTGGCACTGGACACCAATATCTGGCCAAGGCAGTAGTGAGACAGAGCCCTGCTCCAAGGCACGTGCTCTATTCTCAGCCTGTATAGAGGGGTGGAAGATTATTGCCCAGTAGACTAGTGTCACCACTTACTCATCATGTAAAATGGTGATAATGATTCTAGTAGATAGAAAACAGCTCCTTAAAGAGCTCTGAGGGGCTGCGCATTTCAAATCTTTTTAAACTTTTTAACTGTGCCAAATGAACAAACAAAAAGCCATATAAAAGTATAGAATTATCACTATTGGTCTTGGTACTGTGGAATTGTGTTGTAAATCATACCATTGAAAAAGCCTAGTGAAGAGTGAGGTTTTGCAACACCACCTCAAGTTCAGTTCTTTCTTGTTTGTGGATTAAATGAATTTGCTGCCAAAATGTGACCTAAAAAGAAGCTGTATGCAATTCATTAAATTTAGACCCTAGAATCGAATGTTGTTCAGTTCACACATGTATACATTAGATGTTTTTCACCTCTTCTCTCTTCCCCAAACATTCTTCTGTTTGCTTAGCTGGATTGTTTTCAGTGGTTTGAGTGGTGAAAAAATAGAATTATACTTGCAAATTACCCCTTACAGTAGCTGCCTGCATGCAGCCCTAGCCAGAAGACAGCCCTTGGCACTAACAGCCTGACAGCAAGGGAAAGATATTTCCATTTGCAGTAAAAGAGTTAATGGGAAAAATCCACGTTCAGGGTAGTCATCTGACGTCAAAGACCATGAAATCATTTGAGGGACAAATTGCATTTCTGTGTAAGAAACAAACACCATTTCTCACATAATTTCAGAATATGATACTTGATATTTTCCAGAAAACCCTAAGAAGATGTAGTATAAGTAAATTTTGATGTATTCATTAATGAGCAAACTACATCTTCAAGTTAGTTTGTTAAGTATAATTATGGTTCATTCAGTCATTTCTTTTTATTAGCCATTTTATTTTGCTGTAGTAATTATAGACAAGTACATTTGCATGTAGGCTGGCAATGGAAGATCTGTTCTTTGCAGAAGGTTTGTCACAGAAAAAGTGGACTTTAGAGAAACTGTATTATGTGATTGTTACTGACTGCACTTGGAAAGGTTTCAAGGAATAAACTAATTACTTTGACATTCGTAGATTTGTCCAAGAAAAAAATAGCTACACTGTGAAATGGGTGAGAAAAAAAATAAATACAGGGGAAGCCCTGGTAAATACAAGTGGGAGATTTTGATTACTCAGAAGTAGACTGGAATACATCAAGGAAGATATAAGATTCATGTGGATTTGGTATGAGATTGCTTTGAAACTCCATAGGCTATGCGCAATTGCCTAGCAGTAAGACAGAGATATTGTTGTTATGTCTGGGAAGCAGTAAAACAAAAACTATGAGCTACATAAAGGTAGTGAAAAATCTAAAGAACAGGTATTTCAATCTCAGTAAGGGTCAATCTCTCAAGCTCTTGCTCAGTTATAGTGAGTCCTTACTCACGCAAATCTCCCACTAACTTCAAGAGGTTTTACCTGAACTGAAGCAAAACCAGTAACATTTGCTGGATTAAGGTTTTTTAGCCCACCTGGCAAAAAATGTGATGCATTGCTGTGTGGGAAGACTCCATAGAAGTGAATGGTTTATATTACAACATCAACAATGCACAAAACACACTTCAATAAAGTCAGCTGTTGTTTCAGAGATAGGGTCTGAAATGGTAGGGCAAGGCAGAAGAAAAAGAGGCAGGGGCTTTCCTTCTGCAGTAAACTCTGAAGCAGAAATTACCAGTAGAAATGTAAAAGGCCTTTCTAAGCTCACACTTTATTTATTACCATTAGCAATGCACCTATAATGGCAAAATAATCATCCTGAAAGGAATTGTTCTCAGAAGGGAAGCGGTGAATGTCATGTCATCAGAGACACTTAGTGTGAGAGGGAAAAGTCACATTAAGGAACACAGAATGAACTTAACAGGTAGGGGTAAAAAAAAAAACAAACAAACAAACAAACAAACAAACAAACAAACAAAAAAAACCCCAAGCCCAAAACAAAACAGATAAGAGAAAAGAGACAGAAACTGACTTCATAATCTTGCTCCCATAAGCCTCAGACACTGCAGCAAAGTCAGCTCATAAACCAGCAGAGGTGAACCTCACACTTGCAGGCCCCTTGGCTAGCAGGGTGCTGGGGGAGCAGCGGCTCCACGCAGGCTCAGCACCTGAGGAACCAGAGCCAGGCCAACGCTGCAGCTCTCATCCCTGGCCACCATGGCAGGGCCACAGGGAACGGCCTATAGCTTCAGAGTCCAAGGCCTTACCTGAGCACTATCAAGCTCTCCAGCAACATGCAGCCCCTGGCCGGACAGGCATTACCAGTACTCTCCTCCTCACAGACACCGGGATCCATGTGCTCTCTCACCTCAGCAGCACAGTCCCCATCTCCTCACAAAAAGCTAAGTGACACCAGTCTTGGTCCCCAAAGACATCTTGGAGACAGGGGAATAGTTTTGAGAGCACAGAGGCCATTTCGACTTCAGACAACACCTCACAGAGGCAGGAAGGCAGTGCTGCAGCTGCTTATGGAGGCCTTGAAGCGGCCGTTCTCCTCCTGTCCTGCTTTCGCTGAGGCGCCGTGAGTGCGGCCTAACCCCTGCCGCACCCGACAGGACCAACGGCAGAGGTAAAGTGAAGCTGGCTTCTGGGGCCAGAGGTTTTAGTTTCATGTTTAAAAAAAAAAAAAGGAAAAAAAAGCCCGTTAGCAAGGGTAAGTTTTCCGGGAGAAAATGGAAATGAATGGTTCCAGTGAAAGAGAGAAAAAAGCAAAAGAGTTTCTACCACATTAGAGCTTTCTAGAAAGAAAACAAGAAAAAGAAAAGAGATTTAACAAGAAAGCTGTGCTTTATTTTGAAGGAATTATTTCTAGAGCAACACTCTCCAAGCACATATCAACTGATCAGTTATGTTTTAAATGAAGATTCACACACTTTATGCACATATATCAGGCACATTCAGAGTGACTGAAGTACAATGCATTTTCAAGTTGTCTTGATGACTAGGACACCTAGTCAAAAAAAAGCAAAGTCAAAATACTGAAGAGTTTTGTGCTGCAATTCCAGGTAGTCTGCAACCTATAATTTTAATTACCCCATTTCAATTAAAAAGATTACTTGAAACAAATGTAGAAATGTGGAGTTTGAATATGTACATAATAGGCAAAGGAGCAAGTAATTCTGCTCAGTGCTTCTGACAAGACACAGTCCAGTAAACATGGGCAGGATTTCTCTTATCTAACCGCAACTTTAGGCTTCTAAAAGTTTTTAAGACTGGGGTTTTATTTCTCAATATCCTACTCTGATTTGACTGGTGATAAATTTCATTTCCCTAAGTCGAGTCTGTTTTTTGCTGTGATGATCATCTCCTTTTCCTTATCTCAGCCCATGAACCTTTCATCATATTTTTCTCTCCCCTGTCTAGCTGAGGAGGGGAAGTGGTAGAGCAGCTTGGCGGGCACCTGGCATCCAGCCCGGGTCAACCCACCACACTGATTCAGGGGGTTGTGACAGCACAAAACTAATCCTCGACAGAAAGTAAAAATAATTTTCTCCCTGTTTTAAGATGAAATAACACTTGGAGTCATCCCGCTTTATTTTGACTCAAGCAGCAATTTACAATGGCTCTTCTGCTGTCTTGATTGCTAGAAGGCAACAGTTTGGATATTTCTGGATTTTGGATATCTTTTTAATATTAGAACAATTAAATCACCTGTAGTGTATTTCAAAGTTAGAAGATATTAGTCCAAGAGAACTAACAGAAGATTAAGGGAGAAGCAGAAGTGGGAGTTTTCTGTGTATGTAAGATATTTTCCTTTTGGGAAGTCAAAATTTTAAAATTTTGTTACCAATTTTTTAGTAAAGAAATTGGATAATAGTTGAGGATAGTTTTATAGACATTGGGATGTTACTTTTAATTAACATAGACTGATTTATTTGCCCAAATAAATTTCCTGCATGATACAATGAACTAGTTATTTATTTCTTAATGTCTGGGAATCAAAACAAATCTTGGAGGTCACCTACACTTGGAGGTTTTGTTCTGTCATTATACCCTCATAAAAGTTAATAGTCCTTGCTGCTCACCTGAGTTCAACATTAAATTCTTAGATGAGTTAAGAGAACGTGTTAATTACTGTTCATTACTGTGAGAGTTCATGTGAAGATATTTGGAAATTACAGACAACAGAGCTAATGGAGAATATGCTGGGTTGTTTGGTAGGTTTCTTTTTGTGGGGAGAGGGGACATTAATGGAGAAGGTCAGAAGGTCAGTAAAAGCTGATCTGTCAAAAGTGAAACTTTTTTACAGTATCTGTTTTGTTCGACGAAAGCTCAATGGGAAAAGATTTCCTAGTCTCAAATAGGGATTGATTCCTGCTCACATTGCAGAAAAGATCAAGTCACTTCTTGAGGTAAAGTGACTCACTGCAGAATGAGAGATTTTTGGTTGAATATTTCTGCTTCATTTGTGTTAGGTATGGAATCTCTATCAATATTCCTCTGTGCTGTGAGTACATGTAATCAGCAGCAGGTTTTGGGCTATTTTGTGAAGTGCTGTTTTCTCTCTAAAGTTTTCATTAAAAACTTCAGAAGGATCTGGGTTGCTCCCAATAAAGACAGAACTTGAAGAGATGACAAGGATTTTAACAGTCTTTTTAAAGGCTGGTTGTAAACCTGAATGGGAGATGGATTTCCTAGCTCACAAATTTTCTTGAAAATTTTTTTTTTATAAAAGTGTATGTCTTTCAATAATATTAATATTCACTGTAGCACATTCCTAGTCACCATCTGTCCATCTCTCTCTCTCTCTATGCACAAAATCTGAATTGGAGGTCAGGAACTTTTTGTAACTAGATGCACTAAGAATATGGAATGTGACACTGGTACTTCTTTTCTTGCATGGAGTAGTTTAGCATGCTTAGCCAAGATATAGGAATTATCTCACCAAAGATATGAATTAATATACTTACTCTACTTATGGAGACTCAAACACCTATCTCCAAATTTCCTTGCTAGGGCTACAATACTCTGCAGTAATTTGGGGTTGAGTAAAGGACTTCTTGTATCCACCATTGAAGCTGTTTAACTCTTTAAGCAGCCTATCAAGATCTTTTTAGAGATCTGTGTGTATGGTGAGAGAAAGTATGGAACTGGAGTCTGCATATTTCAAACAAAACATGCTTTTGCAGACCATTCCCACGTTTTGCCTCAGCTAGTTGCTGGCTGCCTTATGCAGTCATTTTCCGGACATGAAGACTTCTGTTGATTTTCAGCTTCACAGGTTGGCTGAAAATGAAGGTCTCTCAAAAAGAGAACGAAATCTGATGGAGGTACCTAGGCCTCTCATTCAGGGTTATGAATTTTAATTACGTGTTTAGGTCTTTTTTAGGCTCTGACTTTAAATTATTTGTGCATAATTAAATATACAGGAAGAGAGGCAGGATGTCAAGAGGTTCATATCAACTCTGTTTAGCAGACTGTGGACAGAAAAATCCCCGTTCTGCCCTTACACTGAGCAACATCCCTGAAACTATCACTGTGTTTCTCAACCTTCTAACACATACTGAACTGAAGGTGTCTGTTTTCCTCTTTAATCCAGGTCCTTTCACCAGCTCAGTTCATGGTGCAAAAGTAGTTCTGAGTAAGCAGTGGTTCTGGTTTTATTTTCAAAATAATTTACCAGCAGAGTAATTTACCAGCAGCTTCATGGGTTAAAGAGGGCAGGTCTGCTGAGCTGATTAGTGTTCTGGTAAAGACACTTTAATTATCCCATCTGAAGCATGTAACGTTCTCTACATTCAATACTTCTTCAGTTTTGATAATGTTTGTACCCAAGGTAACCTGGGATATAAATATGTATAATATTGCTCTTCCTAAGCATAGCACCAGTGATTGATACTTCAGAGAAAGATAGAACACAGCAAGAAAACAAAACCAAAGTAGCAGCCTGATTGAGTACAGAGTCATGACTGTATAAGCTGTGGAACATGGACTTAATTACAGGCCACTGTGAGCGGGTATGGGAACATCCCAAACTCTTGAAACCTACAGCCTTTTTAAATCTGGTATCACCAGTGCTGAGGGTAAAACTTTCATGGACTTTATGGGCTTTGAGACAGACTTGCTCATAGAGGAACTGCAGCTTACTAGCTTCTAGAATCAGCCAGGTGATGTCAAGCTATTGTAATATCTTATATATTTACTTTTTTTGAGTCAGTAAAATTAGGGACAAATGAGATATTATAAAATCTGTTAGATAATAAACATTGAAAGAGACTTTAATAGAGATGACAGTGTTTAGAAGGAGAAAGACACATACTAGAAATATGTAATTTCCTTTCTTTTTTTGCTAAATTAATTTTCCCACATGAAAGTCTTTATAGATTACCTGGGTAATTAGAAGATCTGAAATAACGTTAACTTTTAAATAAGAATAAAAGGAAAACAAAGAAGCCACATAATTATGAGCTAAACATCAGAAAGTTCTTAGTGCTAATGTGCAGCAGAGGTCAGAATACTCATGGTTTATAATCGACATCAAGAGAATAAAAGCCTGCTAAGAAGGGCTCCTCTTCAGAGAAGAGTTAGAATGCTGTATAGGTAATAGCATTTTCTTCATGTGGATGACTTTGTCAGTGAATACAATAAGCTGATCCATTAGACAGACCTATTCAATATAAATCCACTTAATATTAATACCTAAAAGGTTTAAAACATTTTAGTGATCATCTTGCACAGAGCTATTGTAAAAGGAAGAACTGTTTGCCCTGTTTCACATTCAGACAAAGCTCAAGAACCAGGAATATGAAAAGGATGGACAGATGGTCTTTAATGCATAAAAGAATATGATGGGACAATAGATGTGTCTGAGTATTGCTCATTGTCAAAAAACAATAAGCCTAATCCTACAGAATGTTCAGCAGCCTAAAAAGACATTTGAACAACAGGATTTGAAGATCATTAACAGCTGGCAGGATAAGAGAGCAGTAAATATGAACCAATTGCAAAAGGTTCATATTTGCATTTGAGATAGCCTTTTAGATCTGTGATATTGGAAACTATAATTTTCCCTGCATGAGAGAATCCCAAGTTATCAGAGCTATCTTGGACTGAAAGTGAAGGCAAGGTTAATTTTCATCCCTTTAAAGACATGTGCCACTCTACCAGTCCGCTGCTGATATACATCTACAAAGAACTCCACTTTATACACATGCTCTTACACAAACTAATCCAAATAGATCCATTGAAACAATTTACAGTGTTTCCCTGACCCCATATTTTCAAGTCAGTACACAAGTAAGTATATTGTGAATAATATTCAGTAGCACAAACCCAGCTCAATAGTATTGCTCACCGCTTATAAAAGCATCCTGCCTATGGAGCAAGTAGAAAAAAGCTGGACTGATGAAACTGTTTATAATATACACAATAAACTTCATTAGTTTGGGAAAAATAGGATCTGTCTACATAAGTTTCATCACTCTGTAATAGTATTTTGTTTATTGACTCTGTGTATGTATATCACATACATCCTGTAACACTCCTTGTAGATCAGAGAGGCTATCAAAACCAAAGCAAACCCTACTCTGAAGACTTTATGGACCGGATAGAGTCAGCTGTCTCAATGTTATCTTGTAATAGAGTTCTGGAACAGCAAATCATCAGAGTCCTCACTGTCCGGTCCTTGGAGGTAATATTAGGAGTGTGATGACAAAACTGGAGCATTAGTCAAGATGTAAGTCTGTTCTGTCAGGGAGGCACAATAAAAACTCTGAACAAAAAAACTATTTGAATGTACATGGCACAATTTTTTTCAAATTAATTTTATGCTTTACTTGTATCTAGTGAGTGACTTTTTTGTGTTTGTTGTTGTTCTTGGATACATGAGTTTTTCCACTGTAATAATGGTCAGTACAGACATCCTTGTGTACATAGAGATTTTAAAGAAGTAAACATGCATGATATTTCAATACATTGTACTGCAACAGGATGGAACAAACATAATAGACTTCTCTGCTAATGTTAAAAGGCAGTGTCTGTTAGATCTTGAACAGAAAATAGCATAATTTTGAATTTTTACATTTTCTGAGCTGTTTATTTTCTTTGCTAGTGGGCAGGTTTGTGCTTACCTACATACAAAAGCTTCAGTAGTGATAACTGCAAGAGACTGTACATTAAGTATCTGTGAAATTGCTGGCTACTGATTTTTTTTGTCGCTGAAATACTGAAATATTATAGGCAACATCAGGACACTTTCAATGAAATAGTACGAGGATGGGGAAAAAATATAAGCAAAGACTCCATTTGAATAATATCTTGATTGCTACTAAAATCCACAACAAATGAGAAAATTGAGTTAAGGAAATGTTCAGTGTTTTATAGTTAAAGCACTATATTAATCTTGCGCACAACAGATTATGGTTGATGGATTGGTTGTTAACAAATAGAATGGGCTTTGGGAAATGGAGGAGAAATACAAATGTTATGAGCAGAAGCCAGACATAGCTGCAGTATAAGAACAGATTTGTATCCGCTGTTTCATTTCTGAAAGTCCAGGTATCTTAATTTTCAAAAGCCTGATGTGAAGATGACCAATATATTTATTAAACGCTTCTGTGACAATGGAAAAGACAGTAACACTCTCCAAATGGCTAAAGAAAATATCTGATAGCATGCTTAAAAAGCTTGGTGTCTCTCTACTTAGTGACACAGTATCAGATTTCTCTCAGCAGTGCCTAATGACAGGACAAGGGACAAACTGAAATACAGGAAATTCCACTTAAACATCAGAAAATAACTTTTCACTGAGAAGGAGATCAAACACCCTTGGAACAGAAAACAAACAGAAAGAAACACACTCGGACCAGGTTGCCAAGAGAGGTTTTGGAGTCTCCGTCTTTGGAGGTACTCAGAATTTGACAGGACAAGGATCTGAGCAATGTACTCCAGCTGAACTTCCTCTGACCAGTGTGTTGGACTAGACCATCTCCAGAGGTACCTTCCAACATCAACCATTCAGTGATTTTGTCTAAGAGTAGACGTACCTAAAGACAAGCAGCATGACGTCATATGGTCAGTTGGGGTCAGCTGTCTCAGCTGTGTCCCCTCACAACTTCTTGTGCACCCCCATCCTACTTGCTGGTGGGGTGATATCAGAAGCAGAAAAGGCCTTGACTCTGTGTAAGCACTGCTCAGCAATAATGAAAAAGTCTCTGCATTATCAACACTCTTTTCAGCACAAATTCAAAACATAGCCACATACTAGCTACTGTGAAGAAAGTTATCTCTTTCCCAGCCAAAACCACCACAGTGGTACATCCCCAACAATATTCGGCAGATGCATAGGAGAATATACTGTGATTCCCTTTGCCATCTCTCCATATTAGTCTTAATGTGAGCTGAAAAATGGACTGCACTTTTACATAGAGATAGGGAAGACTGGCAGACTCCTACATGAATCCCTGAGAGAGGAATAAGCTTATTTTGCTTCTACTATTGCTTGGCTGAATTTCTCAGGACAATCTCAATTTGTCTGCTCCATAAAAGTGTATATATATATATATATATATATATCTCATATTTTACAAAGTGATAACCCAAAGACCTTCCTCAAACTGAAGTTTCATCAGTGCTAAGAAGGGAAGAATAACTTTCGCCTTCCTGCATGTTATGGGCTTTTTTTTCTCTCAGAGTAAGTAAGCTTTGTATTCAACAGCATTCATAGAATCATACCATCTTGGAATGGACCTCAAAGATGATCTGATCCAACCTTTCTTGGCAAAAGACACGATCTAGACAAGACCCAGCACCCTGTCCAGCTGAATTTTAAAAGCGTCCAATGTTGAGGAATCCACCACTTCCCTGGGGAGATTATTCCAGTGGCTGATTGTTCTCATTGTTAAAAATTTCCTCTTGGGTCTAATTGGTAACTTGTACCCATTACCACTCCTCCTTTCCATGGGACTCCTTGTAAAAAGGGAGTCTCCATCTTCTTTATAGCCACTCTTCAAATACTGGAACGTGATGATAAGGTTTGCCCTAAGTCTTCTTTTCTCAAGGCTGAACAAACCCAGTTCTCTCAGCCTTTCCTCCTATGGCAGGCTTCCCAGTCCTTTGATTATCTTTGTGGCCCTTCTCTAGCCCCTCTTCTGCCTGTCCACAACTTTTTTGTAATGTGGGGATCAGAACTGAACACAGTATTCCAGGTGTGGCCTGACAAGTGCTGAGTAGAGTGGGATAATGACTTTGTCTCTGCTGGTTATGCCCTTGATGCAACCTAGCATCCTGTTGGCTTGCTTTCCCACAGGAGCAGACTGTTCACTCAAATTGAGCTTGCTGTCCACCAGGAGCCCCAGGTCCCTTTAGACAGAGCTGCTCCTCAGCTGGGTAGATCCCGGCCTGCGCTGCACTCCTGGATTATGTTTTCCCAGGTGCAAGACCTTACACTTGTCCTTATTGAACTTCATAAGGCTCTTGACAGCCCACTCTTCCAGTTATCCAGGTCTTCCTGCAGGGTGCCCCTCCCTTCCAAAATGTCTACTTCCCCACTCAGTTTGGTATCATCAGCAAAATTCATCAGGGTACGCTTGATCCCATCATCCAGATCATTTATGAAGGTATTAAACAGCATTGGGCCCAATATTGATCCCTGAGTGACCCCACTTGTGACAGGTTGCCAGTTTGAAAAAGTTTGAATGACTGACTTGCATTCAGTTTTCAGTCTGTTTTAACTGCAGTTTGTTTTGGTGCCTTGATTCCAACTTCCTTTTTCCTCCACCCTTTTAAGTATAATTTTCTGCATGTGCTTCTAGATTTTATGATGTTGGTTTCAGATCATTTTCTGACATATGGCCACACTGAAAACTAACCCCTGATGCACTCTAAACTTGCTAATAGTCTTACTTTACTATTCCTTCTACCAAAAATTGTACAAACATTCTGAACAAGAGTCATATTTTCCTCCCTGTTACGTTTTTTCTTCATTGATTTGTAATGAGTGATTCTGCATGAAGTATCTTGCTTTCTTTTTTGTATTGTATTTAACATGTTTGAAAGACTAATTCCTTTCTTAAATGTCTCATGAAACCTTAAATCAATGCAAAATTTCAAAGAAATTGAGTATATGTAGGAATTAAATATGTGGAGAAAAGAACTCACAAAGCCACAGTCTTATTGTACTTGTGCAGAGTAAAGGTGTCCAGTAGATATGTTAGCCTGGCAAAGCCTTTTTAGGAGCAGACTTTTTGACCTTGTTAGTCCTGCTGACATTTTAAAAATTACATATATTTCTGTGAATAATATTGAAAAATACTTTATATAGCATAATATTTTCCTTCAGTTCCTAGAAATCTTTTCATTGACTTCAATGGACTTTTTTCTGGATCCCTGGACCAAACAAAAATTGGGAATACACTTCTTAAGAACTAAGGGGGAACAGCTGCATATTAGAAATGGCTCCAAAATAGACATTTTTTTTTCTTTTGTATGGATATTTCTAGCTTAAAATTTCAAGTATCCTCAACTTATGCTTAACTACAGGGTTTTTTTCCTCAGTTTGAAATTGGGCATCCCTCAATTCTACTTAAGAATGTATTAATGTATTATATGTGAAAAAGAAGAGGTATACTTGTAAAGCTGTGATTTTGGGATTCACGCACTGCTTACAAACTTCTGTTTCCTTTTCTTCCATATATAAATATGTTAAGGTCATTAACTAATTGACAGGCACAGAAAGATCAAGATATTACCACAAACATCAAACACACATGAATGTTGAAACCCTTCTGTGTTTCCCAACAGAGTCTTTTTTTTTTCTAATTTGAAAAAGAGGTGTCAGACCTTTAGTGGAAATAAATAAGTAAATAGGTGGTAAGATGATTAGGATGCATACAGATTCTTTGCCAGAAAAAAATGTGCATAATTGCAAAATTGTTCCAAATCCTTGCACAATAGGGAAATGACAAACAGAGGTACAAGGCAGAAAATCATAGATATTTCCATTAAAGAAATCATAACACAGGCCAAGAACATAAAATATCCACTCAAATCAAATACTTTATAGATGGCTTTATGAAGAAAAATAATTATCCATGCTCAGATGAAGAGTTTTACTAGTCATTGGCTTAAAGCTAGTTACTTACTTTTACAGTTATTTGTAATTAAGTCCTTAAGTCTTGTGTCTTATCTCCAGTATCATCCTTGAAATTATTAAGCTATTCATAGACATTATAGCCAGGTATTTCTGTAAAAGGAATAGCTATTCCACCACCAATCAATTGCCAGCACCTGCTTCGTCACTATTTCCCTAGCCTATGTGGAAGACACGAATGATGGGTTTGGGATAAAGAGCCTGATAACTGGTGATTCTGGAGACTTCTCTGTTTTCTTCTCAAAGGAGATCATACACCTCTCAACTCACAATTGCAAGGATCCCTCCTGAACTGGGGATTCACAACTAGCTCTTTGTTTGGTCCTTCTCCTAAAATGTCTTTTTTTCATTACGCTCATAAAGATTCCTACTGTTTGCCCTCGTGAGAAAGAAATGTAATTATCCTGTTGCAAATCTTGGCACTGTCTAGAAGACACTATAGGTCAGATGCTGACTTCCAATTTCCCACTGCATTAAAAGTAGACTATATACTTCATTTTTAAGGTTATTCAAAAACATACTCCTTTCTACCTCTCGAAGCTTCCAGTTGCACTGTTGTTTTGACAGTGGTACCAACTTTGATCTCCTGCAATTTCAGTTTTCTCTTGAGTATTTGTATTTTTTCTCCCATGAATAGGGACTGTCCATTAAAATATAGAAGTCACCTAAAGATGCATATCATAATGCCTAACAAAGCCCTTGATACATTGAGTGCGCTTGGTTTGTTGTACTTACCACATTATTGTCTGTTACTACACTGATGGTATATATATATAGGTGATCTATCTATATTTTGACATTGATCCAACAATCATTGAAAGTGTTCTTGGGACTGGTGGAACTCCGTTGGTTCCGAATTACCTTACCTTCACAATGACACTGTTCTCCATTAAAGCAGAGCAACTGCAGAGCAGCTGCAGCACAGGTCAGGGGTAAGCCATGATGGCAAATCCATCTGAACCCTTAAATTTTGCCTCTGAATTTCCCAGACTTATTCACAGTCCTGAAATTTTCTAGAGATAAGTTAATAAGCATAGCTTTCTTTTCAAAAGGGTGTTGGGTTAGAAAATAATAGTGTTTCTAACAGTATTAGAGCAGTATTCTAATATTGTTTAGCAATCGTAGATAGATTTGTTCTACAACATCTTATTCTTATAGGAAGCTAAGCAGATGATACGTAACCAAGTATACACACTATGCTGTACAAGATCTTTGCTCACTCAGTCATGTACTTGAGCACCTTGCACAAAGTTTGGGAAAGATAAGGGGGTGAATTTCCTCGACCTTGTTTATGCAGAAGACAGAACCACTAAAATACACTGCTGCTGTTCATTCAAGTGAATTGAATATTGAAGCATACTGAAGGTTAAATTCATTAGGTTGACTTTTATTTCAAAACAACTTAAAAAAGATAATAGGCTGTTAAGACCATGCGCCTAGCACATTTTTGTATGGATCTTTCTGCATTTTTCATATCATCTCAGTGAAACAGTGATCTATTCCCATTATTTGACTTCAAGATCAACATATTTACTGTCTACAAGCTTGGTAAATCTTCCTGCATTGGCTACTATATGTAGCATACCTTCAAGGTTTCTATGAAGACCATCATTACTATCCATTTTTAGAATGGCAACTCATATTCTGGAGTATTACTTGAAAGCATTGGGCTTTTATATAGCTCATATATCACAAGGGATTTTAGGTTGACAGTTTCTAAATCGACTTGATCAGAAAGAGGATATCTTTTCACTCAAAATGGCAGGTGCACAACTGGTATTTGCAAACAAAAAGGCGGTTAGGATTACTAACATGTGCCATCAAAGTTTCAAGTTTGGGGTTTTTTTTTTCCACTTGCAGTGGAAATAAAAATTTAGTAATGAATGGGCTGGGATAAATTTTTGGAAAAGTAGAAATTGAAAGAACTATTAAAGAATTAAAAAGCCTCCAGGGCTTGAATGCAAAAGTAAAATGCTATTACTTCAAATGTTTTTATTTCAAACTTTACTCCTGTTTAAGTCCTTTGATGAACGAAAATGGAATCATTCTGCGATGAAAGTTGTTAATACCTGATACCAGTTTAAACAAAAAGGTGACTTGCATTTTGAGGAAACAAGAGAGGAATGTGAATGACATACAATTGGAAATTATAATTCAAAGAGGTGTAGACCTCTTTACCATTACCTACCCCATTCATCAATCAAGACTATATTTTACTATGTTTTCACACATGAAAGGCAAAAAAAGATTCTTCCTTCCTAAAGGGACAAGTAAAATATGTATACAGTAAGTGTAAAATGTATACAGTCAGAGCTGGTGTGATAACAGACTTTGCAGCGCTTATTGGGGGCAATTTAAGTATTTTGTGTGTAAGTCAAGGCTAGGCCAAAAGGAGATATCAAAAAAAGAAGAATGAAAGGAAATGGTCATAGCTAGTGATTTAGTGACTAGTCACCCCTGACAGTCAGACTGACAGGGCATAAGATCCAGTTGAAGTTTTTTCTCTCAGAAACAAGGTGATAAAATTATCTTCATGTGCTTGCCAAATTTATTGTAATGTAGTTAAATATGAGGGATTAGATGACAGAAGGTGTTCCTCTGGTACTGAGCTCAGTTCGCATTGCGGTTCCTTCCTGCACATGCAGGGATGCCCTTCTCAGTTTGAACGTCTAACTTCAGAAAATATTTCCTCTGATTAACAGATCAGCTCTAAGTGGGTTTTAGTCTCTTAAAAATACACATTTGGTGAAGATTCTTTTCAGTCTAACAATTTTATAAAACCATAATTACACCATATTTTTATTCACTTGGTGTATTTTCTGTCTAATATTTTTCTATTGAGATCTTTAGAAATGTTGCTTCCAAGTACTTAGTTACTTCAGGGCAGAATTCTTCAACTTCTCTTCATATACAGCTCATGTTTGGGTCAGCAAATGCCAAGCGTATGCTTAGTGATAGTTCCAAAACAACTAGAGGCATGAAAAAGTTTGGTTAAATATATTCAGACATTCTTTAGAAATGCTGTTTCAAGACCAAGTTACTTGTTATCTGGGTGTGCAGTATTGCATTACTGCTACCAAATTGGTTTTAACATCTTTCAGTTGACTTAATGCATATGCCCACAACTGAAGTCCTGGATTTTTTTTCCCCCCAAAATAAAGTACTAACTACTTTAATAGAATTCTTGAATCTACATTAATAACAGAAACTGGATGAAAATTGCTGCATTACGATATGGTGGATCCCTGTCAGGTTTTCCAAGAAAGACTATTAGAAGCTTCAGGGTGGTGAGGGACAAGTGAGAAAAGCTAATTTGATCCAAATGTGGTAGTTTAGGGGCTAAATTGTAAAAGTTCATCCCAAAGGTACCATTATTGGAGTATTCTGGCATATTCAAATGCTTAACAGTCTTTAAAATTATTATTATTTTATAGTAAAAATGTTTGGATATCTTATCTGCTGCTGTGCTAGGATGGCCCTTCAGGTAGCTAGGAATAATTATTAACTTGCCCTTACAACCTCATTTACTATATATATGTGTGTGTGTAAAAAAAAATATTTGTTTATGTATTGAAAACTGGGTTTCTTTGAAATATTTCTATGCTGCTCTGTTTTATGTTTTTAATAAATAGAGTTAGTAGCAAAGTAATAAGGATCCTTATAAAATAGTACAAGTAACACAATGAAGTTTAGGGCTTTAGCTTTGGGACTGTATATATTACTTATTAGTAATAAAGAATGAGAAAACATATTAGTAAGGAAGGTGAAGAAAGGATTAGGGTATTAGTATGATATATTCATTATTCATCTAGTACCAGTTAAACATTTCTTTAGATATCTTAACTTTTATAAAAATAAGACTTGTAATTTCCCAGTGAGTAGGTTGCTACTGTGAAGAGCCTTTACCCTAAAAAGGTTACTCCACAAAAAGTGCTCCATAAATAATTGCATTTGTAAATTATCTGAACTACCAGCTGAACTTGCTGGTTTCCTTTTGACCACTTAAAACACTGTCAGAGAACATGAATTTTCCAATGAGTCTCAGATTTTCCTGCGTGGAGCCAAAAGAATAACAAAAAATGTCATCATGAAAACAGATTGGCTTCTTTTAACTGTAGGTGAAAACGTCATTCTTACAAAAAACATTTTCAGATACCGATTTGTTCAATGAAGATCACTTTCCAAGTTCTACATCAGCTGAACATAAATCTGATCTGACTTTAAAGTTAGTCCTGCTCTGAGTACCTCCAGGAGCAAGTGTTTTTCTATGATATATTGATATGTGTGTCTTGAATTCAACTTCTCTTTTTTTTTGGTCTTTTTTTTTTTTAATATTATAAGTCTACTGCTCCCTATACTTTTTGGTAATTGTACATCTGTTTGTGTCAGACTTTCTTAAATATGGCACTCTTTAGTTTGAAGACCCTTTTTGCATCACCAATGCAACAATTAGGTTAATCAAAACTGCACATATACAGGCTCTTTAATATCTCCCCAAATGCAGAAATAGGATTCAGCCTGCTTATGAAGGTTAAAGTTGAATGTTACTCTGATGTTGTTATCTAAGACAACGAAGGGCAAAGGCTTAAATATTTCTGCCTTCATTCTTGTTTCTCAAAATGAATTTCTGGCAATGAGTGAAGCATGCAGGAGTCTGTCTGTCCGTCCTGGATGCTCAGTAGATCTTTGTTGCCATATTGGTTGACTAGCTTTTTTGTGAAATTGGAGGTACTAGAAGTCTAAATCCTTATGGCTCAAACCAGAGAACCAGGCTCTCTAACTCAGGCTTGTAACAGGCTTGCGCACAGTAGTATCATATACAGAAAAAAGTACATACAAACAGCTCAAACATAGTAATTACTGAATATATGAGTGATACCATTAATTCACTAGAAATTTACTGGTCTGTAGGGGTTTGTGAGTTTGAATGCCTCATTTTAAATGCAACAGTTAATAGAATTTAGACCTCGTTTGTTAAAGTAGCGAACAAACGTACAACTTTTTCCATACTAACACATTTTAAGTGGTCAAAAGAGATGCTTATATAGGAGTGTAAGTAGCTCAGAGGATTTAAAAAGCTGGAGCTAATACTACTTTTAGTGCATTTTAACCAGAAATCTTCGTATGCTGTCTCCCACTGCACATCCTAGTAGAAAGCTGACTTTTTTTTTATTACCCCTCAGCAAAAATTTAAACAATGGCACAGAGTTTCACAAAACTCAGCACCTTTGCAGAGATTAAATTTGCTATTTGAAATTTAAAGCTTTAAAGTCCCTGATATACTGCAACTTGAAAAATAAATAAAACCCTTTTTATAAAGTTTCAATAGAAAGTGGGTAATAGTAAAAGTATCTTTCTAACAGATTTGTCAGAAGAAGACAATCTAAAACAAAGGAAAGCAACTGGTTGGTTGGTTGGTTGGTTGGTTATAATTGCTCCTCTGCCTTCCACTGAGGTCTCCCACTTTTCTGCCTGAGAACTGCAATCCTGAAACATCCTTAGTTTTACAAGTCAGCAAAATTACATTCCCCATTATTTTAATTGAACTGTGGATAAAACTTCCACTGATCAGTCTCTAGTCTTGATGGTATGATTCTTTGCAATGTGCTCTTATAGTGAGGGGCCCTGGAAAACTTTGACAGTAAGAAAATCCTTCTGCTGAAAGTTATTATAAACTATATTATTAACATTATTTATTATTACTATTTCACTGTATGATTTTTCTCAGAGTTAATCATTGCACTAAGATTTTTTTTTGCTCTATACAAGGCTTGTCTCTTGAAGTGTTTCCTATTACCATCCCGCTGCTGCCCAGTTATTTAAGAGAATGCGTAAATCTTTTTTCAATCTGAATAGAGACTGTTGCAGGGCGAAGTCTGCTATCTCACTATGGCAAAATTAGTTTTGTTTACTTACATACATTTGTTGCTTTAGTAAAGTGCTATAAATCTCGAAAGGTTTTTTAAATGTCCTGATTTGTAGTGACCTTGGAAGTGGGGTGTTATGTACAAGTGTTGGTATTATGGATGGATCATACCACCCGTCACCACCACCTCTGAACTGAGAGCTCATTTGTTGTAGAGTGCTCATTTGCTGCAGGCATGGAAAGTGGCCACAGAAAACGAGCAGCAAACTTAAATTCCGGCTGCCACAGCAGTCTGCACGCAGCAGCAAGCTGACTACCAGAGATTTAAAAAGTCAATGTTTGGCTTGCCCTCCTGATTGAAATTCTTTTAAGTGGTCAAGGAAAAGTGGCCAAACACAAGTACAAGCTTTGCATGTAATAACATGGTAATACATTTTAAAAATGTCCTGAAGCAATAAAACGTTTTATTGATTAAAACCACAAACCTTTATCAATTCCAGTTTCCTGGAGAAAGATAGTTCCCATATTGTGATAATGGTGTCTTGTTTTGTCTTCCTTGCAGTTTCCAATCAATATGCAAATTAAAAAATATGAAAAATTGCTACAAGACCATTATGACACAGATAAGTGAATCTGTTAGTAAGAATGGAAACTGCCCCCTCTCAATTTCTACCAATCAACAGATGTGAGTTCCTAAGATAGAAGGAATAGTAAAAACAAAGAGAGCTGGTCAGAAATATATACTGTTAATGGAGAAGCTGTTTCTTTGAGAAGCATAGATTTTAGTCAATTACGTTTGTGAAAATGAACCTTCATGCCGCAACTATGTTTCTTTCCTTTCATTAATATCAGCAGTTATAGGAAAAATAGGGTTTTTTTGTTTTCCTCCTCACCAGTAAAACTGTGTTCAGAAAACTTTTAGCAGGACACTTTTTGAAAATGATCTCTTAGCCTCTATCACCATGCACAGTCATTATCAGTAATCCTGTAATGTCCCAGTATGCTAAAATATCAAAAACGTTTTTTTCCATGGTGCTGCTAGTTTACACTGTCTTGACAGATGGTATGATTTGAGCTAAGAATAAATGGAAGAAAAGAAAAGTGTTTCTTTTCTGTGTCAGGAGTTACAAGTCCCAGAGAGTAAAACACAGGTAAAATCAGGGAGAGCCAAGGAGCAGAAAAGAAGGGACAAAATTTCAAAAAGAGAAAAGGGCTGCTTGGATAAAATATTCTGTGTAGAGACCAAAAGAAGCATAATGAGCTTTCGAGGCAGATCAGATAGATTGCTCCCCTATTTGGAATATTTATCTTGGATAGGGGTATATATAGGTAGAATTAGCAATTCATGGCTCCCTCTTGTGATATATTCTCATGGCAGAAAATACTTGAAGGGAAAATAACAGATGAATATTTTTTTGTTTGTTTGTTTGTGGTTTTGAGGATTTGGTGGCTGTGTTGGTGTTTTTTCAAGTTTTTTTTTTTTTGTTTTGGCTTTGTGTGGTTTTGTTTTATTTGGCTTTTTTTTTTTAATTTCCTGCCAGTATTATATGGGCAGGACTTTTCAAGGTAGGTCACTTTTATTCCTTTTTATAATTCTAAAAATTCATATTTATTCACAGTTGAAGTTATTTTTATGTTAAATTAGTATTTAACTAAAATATGTGTTTGTTATATGCTTGTTCATAGACTATCGAAAGCTTCAATGCATTCTACTTGGCAAAAAATTATACAGTATATATTGAGTTTAAGGAGAATAAACGATTCCTTTTTAAATAATATATTCTGTCCCTAAATATTAACATTTATTAAATTGAGAGTTTATTTCTTCCTTACTATATAAATTTTTCCCAATACCTTCTTACTTGATTTGTCATTCATATCTTCCATTCTTGGAAGCCTGATCCAAAACCCATGAAATCTACTGGAGTTTTAGTTGATAAATATATGCAAGAAACTATTTTTCTACTCTGTTCCAGCTATGTATTTCTCATGCTTATTTTCTTTTCAGGTTTGAGCATTTAATAGGATTTCTGTCTATTTGCTATGCTGCTTTTTCTGGCATTTCTTATTTTCTATCCTGGCTTCTGTTCAGACTCGAAACCCCCAACCATTCAGCACCTTCTCCCCAAATAATTACATTTACAAGGGTCCAGAACTCCTGTATGCTAAATTACATTTTGCTCAGGCTGTCCTTCTGGAAGAAGGAGCGGAGGAAGAAAAAAAAGCTCTAGTGTCTCTTTTGAAAATCAGTTTGAAAAATAAAAGATGTGCTGCCAATAGCTGTTTTGCACCTTCAGTACGATATGCATACTCAGACAGCTATTGGATATAAACATCACAGTCATTCTCCCCTGCATATATTCTCATTCTACTGTTCCTAAAAATATTCTTACATTTGCTATTATTTCCTCTGGTGCTGTGAAGGGGGCTGGATCAGGAACATTAATCAGCTTCCCAGATACTTGAAGCCATTACTTTTAGTCCTATTATTCTTTTGTCATTCTTCTTCCCTAACAATAATTTTACTCTAGCTATTCCTGATAAGTGAGTGAAGCAAAAATCTGCTACCGTTTGTTGTGGCTCCATTCCCTGTTGTCCAAGGTAGCTCACTGAGTTGGCATGTGCTTTGGGCAATGTTGATAGTAATATTTCTCTGTTGGATTTCACAGCTTCCAGAAAAATTGGTCTTCATAAGCTGTGGGTTCAATTCATTTTCATAGTTAAATATCACCTATTGTTCATAAATTATTGTCCCCTTTTCTTGATCTCACACACATAATGGGAATGAAGATTAGTTGTTGTGTAAAGAAATAAATGGTAGCAGAGAGAAATGAAAGAAAATTTTCATCATTGTTTGTCCTTACAGTAGTTTGAGCCTTTTCTGTTTAGTTTTACTCATATTTCTGGCAGACTAGTGTGAACAATTGCTGCTGTCGTTCTTCAGAAGTGCTATTGTGTGAAATCTTCTGTGTCTTTTGATGCCAGAATATAAGACTGGCATCCTTTCTCTTGTCAACACATGGTGCTTCCAGCATGGGTCTGGAGAGCGGTAAAGGAGAATGTGTTCTTGCATGCCTTCCCTCCATCTCCTCCAACTTGATTTGCAGGTTGAAGTGAGTGAAAAACTGGGGAGTTTGCTTACAGCAAGACTGCTTTGAGTAATGAACCCTGCCTGCAGGCAAGCGCTTCCTGGATGCTGCACAAAATACTGCTGCACCTTTTCTGTCCAGGAATCCAGTATTCATGATTCCTGGTTTCCAAGGGGTGGATAAATTAACCAGAAGAATCCCAGTGGGAATGTCCATCTAGTTTGTACCCACATTATAAAACCTATTTCTTGCTTCCTTAAGAACAGTTGTCAATCTGCATGAGCCCGTTTAACTGATTCATCTTTTCCATCAAAAGCAGATGATCTAGCTTATGATGGTTGATGACAATGGTTTATAACAGAGAAGGAAAGGTACCTTCTTGCAGATATACGTTAGTGCATCATTCTGACCCTGAGTCTTTCCTTTGGAGTAAGTCAAATCCCTGGATGTAACAGCCTGAGCACAAGCAGGACCTTTTTGTAATATGAAATCTGTTTACCAGGGAACCTTGGTAGATTTTTGAGACCTGCACATTTTTAATGTTTTCAGAAGGGTCTTTTTGATTTCAAACTAAAGACTGGATTATTTATATCTCATTCATGCCTACCTGCCTGTACATTCTGGAATCAATAAAAAGTATGACATCTGAAGCTACACTAAACTCTATCAACATTTGGTGCAAATAAATATCTAAAAAAAAAAGACAAACAACAACATATTTGGTTTATTCATCAGGATCTAGGCGTGCGTTGAAGTTATCACCCCTCAGTTAGTTAGATTTCTTGCGTGTTGTATTTAAGTGTTGAACCAGGGCCCAAAATTATAAAACTGTTTTTATTCTATGTAGTGCTGGTAATTACATAGAAACTGTGATGCATCTGTTACTAACCACTCCTAGAAAGGTAGGGCAGCTGTTCCTCTTAGTGTGAACCTTTTGGGAAGCTACATGGTAGAAATGTCTGGCAAGACTAAAGATTATCCACTCACAAAATTATGGCATTGACGTGACTACATTATAGAGTAAACTTTTAGAAGAAAAGCAGAAGCTGAAAACGTTTTGATATGTTGCATTTTATCTTGTGGCCAAAAAGATTTTTTAAAAATTTAAAGTTCCTGTGTGACATTTAGAACTACAGTGAATTTTTTATTTGCATAGATAAAGTACTTCAGATTAGCTGATGTTAGGTTGCTTCTACCAAATGCCAAAGCTGAAACTCTTTAAATAGATTTTATAGATTTTAACAAGCCCTGCAGGCCTCCCAGCTCAGTCAATAAGGATGGGATCTATGATGATGTATATAGTGAGTTAGAGAGCCTAGGCTAGGAGAATTACATTTGGAAATCAGATCTTGCCAGAAGATTTCCACAATTGATTATTACTTAACTTTGTTATCTTCCTATATATAAAAAAGGTACCTTACTGGATGCACTCAGGAGTTAATATTAGCTTCAAAACTATACTTTTAAAGGCAGTTTGAGTGTTTTTTGGAAGATGAAGGGTTTTCCCTGACAAAATATTTCTGAAACATTCAGCATTGAAGAAATTAGAAAATTTTCAGGGAATTCAGGGAATGCTATTTAATGCCTTTCTGTATTACTGTAATCTGCATTGTGTTCGTAAAAGTAATAGCGTGGGAAAAGGAGAAATACCAGCTGCATACTGGCCAATTTGGGAATGGAAACAGAACTAGGAGTGGAATGGAGCATAAGTGATCATCTACTTGCTGCAGGATTTGCTGCAACAGTCACAGAGAGACTAGGCTGCTATCGTATCTCTCTGTAGGGCAAGCTCATATTTGGCAAGAAAATTTCAAGTTGTCAGTGGGTTTGTGTTTCGCTTGTACAGCCCAAAGCAACCCCACAAAACCACAGGTTTGTACTGTGCATTGTGAAGATCTTACATTGAATATTACAGAAATACTAGACACTTCAAAACAAAGTAGCTCTGGAACTTATCTTCTGCCTTTTGAATATCAAAATCTCACTTGTTTTGTTTGTTTCAATTCATAAAGATTGAGCAACTTCCTACTGAGAAGAACACACATTCTGAAGCACATTCCTTAAAATCAGATTTAAAAAATAAAATAAAATGTTCTTGTTTTGTACTAGGGAAAACTTGGCGAGGTAAATAAACGGAAGAGAAAAAGAAAACTACAGTTGAAATTTAAAACCAAAAAAAAAAAAAAAAGGAAGAGTTTCAATCTATAGATATTTTTATACACAAACCTTATAAACCAGTATGGACTCACTTGTCATAAATGGAACTCATTTTCTCTTGGTGTATCAAAAAGGAGATTTTTTTTTTTTCCTGAATAACTATGTAGTTCTAAATGCAATTGGTTTTTTTGAACGAATTGAGTGGGAGGGAGGTATTAGAAAACACTGAAGCACAGTGAACACACAGAAGGAAGATTAATTATTTCCTCTCTGAAACTATTTTTATGTCTATAATTAGATAAACAAAATGGACATCTGTACTTAAGCTTGCTATCTTCAGATTATACTTCATTTTACTTGGGCAGTTCACAAGCATTCATTGGAAATAACGCTACTTCTTTCAAGAAGCTTTTTTCCTTTTTTGTACCAGGTAATACAAATATTTTCTTTTCTTTGCTGAGAAAATTCTGTCCTAATATGTTCATGTCCACAATCCTTTTCTCCTAAAGAGCTTTTTGTTCTTCTAAAAAAGACAGTAGATACTCCTCAACATCACTTGCAATGGGATTTAAGGGCATATATTGTGATAACTATTTGATTAAAAAACATAATTTTACATGAAAAGCTATTAACCCAAGGTTGATGTTTCCCCAGTTTCTGTAGACAGGTAAAAAATGTCTACCATTTATTTTATACAGAACATGGATCAAGTATGATTTCACCATATAGAAAAAAAAAAGGAAAATACAATTTGAAGTGTATTTTCTCTCAGATATATTTCACACAAACAGTTCTTAGGGAGTTACCAGTTCCTCAGAGAACTAGACCGTAGGTAGGATGATGACAATTATTGATTCATATGATCATGGGAATATACAAAATTGTTATTGTATAAATAAATTCTGAAGGCTGATATCTGACAGTACAGTGTCTCAAACCACAGGTTTAGATTTAACTACATCCATCATGTTTCTCTCTTTCTTTTCCTTTTTTTTTTTTAAACTAATTATAAGATACTGTTATTTGCAAACTATGGGTTATGGTCTGTTATTTTTTACACTGGCTAAAATGTTGTCTTCACTACTTTACTCAGAAAAGAGGAAAAAAAGCAATGCAAAACACACAAAAGAAAGCCCCAAACAAAAACCCACCAGAACTTATAACTCTGTACATTAACAATGTCAAAGAATTTTATATATGCTCACAAAATACCTTGGAAAGCTTTTCCTAGTCCTACCCAGGTAAGGATGAACCTGATAGTAAAGGATAAGATTTACCACTGTATTTAAATGTCTTTTTTCTCAGTCTTTTGATGGGCAAAGAGGAGAGAGCTGCTGCTGTTTAGTTTGATGCTATTTTGTACTCCTCTGTTGATAAGCACAGTTTGACTGGGTGAAAACACAGGAGAGGTTGTGCCTAATGAACCGATGAAGTTCTTCAGAGATATTACTGCCATTATAGAAGAGGTAAATACAGTGGATGTGATGTACTTAAATTTCCAAGAAACATTTTATGAAGTATTTCATCTGGTATTTCTGGCTTAGTTGGAATGCTATTGAATATTAGATAAACAAGATGCTGGATGCAATCAAAACAAGAAAAATACCGTATCAGTTGAGAGCTCACTGACCTAACTGAGCATCTAATACTCATATACTTGAGGGTTATCTTGACCCTATTCAGTGTCATATTATGACTATTCCACCCCACTGCCTTCCAGCTTAAAGGTTCTTAATTAAGAATGTGTCGCCTAAATTAGATTATATTCTTGTCTTTGGTGTTCAGATGTGTTTTTCTCTAACAACTTATGGCCAACTGAGGGCCATAAAACTTCAAATCATATATCACAGCAGACCAGAAAAAGGAATATTGTCATCACAACATTCATTTTAGTTCATACTTTGCAATTTATACTGCAAGTACCTGCTTATAAATGAATTGGAAATTGCGAAGTAATTCCCAATTCTAATGTCTGGAATTGATGATATACCACAAACTTCTGTTTGTTTGAGCGAATTAGTTCATTCTGTATGGTTCCTATTGAAAAATCAGCTTTGAAAACAAGGTTTTTTGCTATTTTAATAAATCTTGATCTGTACTCAAAGTCTTAATAGCTGCTAGAAAGGCAAGTTTGTTCTTCTGTGAAATGACTGAATTTAATATAGGTTACACTGGTATCACAGGAGACAGAACAGATACCTGCATATTGATTATGGCCATATCTTTTGCTACGGGTTCCGACACTTTTTTTCATAACCCTTCTTAGTCAAATATGACTACCAATATGTAACTGTCTGAGGTTGTGACTGCCTCAAGCTACCTTCTTAATGTTGTGTAGCCAGTCAGATCAGGCTGGCTGGCACATAGTTTTGCCTTTTTCAAATAAAATAAAAACAGTGGTAATTTATCTTTAGCAGCTAATTTCAGTTGCCTGCTGTGTTTCAAAGCAGTGCCTTAAAAACTGTTGATACCTGTATTTGCCCAAGATATTCTTTTTAAAAATGCACAGGTTTAGGTGACCAGAGGCTTCTTGCAGGTCAGCAGCCAACAGTTCGGATACCTAAAGTTATGACATGGGGATCCTGTGGATCCTTGGCTGGAGCCAAGGTTGCGGAATGTAGCGAGGGCATTTTTGCCTGCGGTTTTGGTCTCCAGCAACCCTGTCTGCCCTGTTTTTGACAGTACTTGTGAAAAAGGGGACAAGAACTGCACTAGAAAGAGCTCTGAGAAGAAAGTATGACTTAGCCAAGTCATAGATATAAAATATGTTTGTCACTGGATAATATAAGAGGCTTTGGCTGAGGAACTACAGCTAACTGGATGAGGACATGTTAGAGTTGGGAAACACAATTAGGAATGGAGTCTGGGTGTGGGAAGGGCTCAGGGAAGAGGAATGAAGACAACTGCTATGCTGAATATGACAAGATGAGAGGGGAACATGCTTGGGGATCAGGGTTTGAGGAGGGAAATAAGAAAAGTAATCTATTTCTGAGAGTCCATTTTTTTATGAAGCTTGAGGCAGAACTCACCGTTCCTGAAACATTTCTGTTGCTGTCCACAAAGTTACAAAACCAGCAACACCATGGAGTCTTGATATTCACTCAGAAAACTACAATCTACAGCAGCTATCATTTTTTCCATGAGTTCAAATGGCAGAAATCCACAAAACATCTCTAAAAGTTCAAACTGATTTATGAATCACATGGTTGTTAACGTTGACCCGGGGAACTGAATGGCTTTTTCTTCTAGGGTTTTGGGGTGGTTGTTGTTTTTACATCACTAATTAGACTATGCAGGCTTAAATAGAGTGAGGTTTCACAAACACTCATGAAAATTTGGATTGCCAGCAACTATCTACACTTCTATTCAGCACAAAATTACATCTTGATGCATTATGTTCTAATTAATTTGACCTTTATCTCCCCTTTGATCTGAAATTCATGGTCTAACAGTCCATTACTCATAAGAAATTTCAGACTTCTTCTGCAGTCTCAAGCCCCTGTTCACTTCAGCCTTCTGTTTTATTTAGTTTCTGAATGGGAGATTACAACACAAAAGTAGAATTACAATTCAACATCTGTGATACCAAACGGCAAGGACTCATGCCCAGACCTTCAAGAACTGAGAAAATATTTCACTGCTGTGAATAATGTAATACAGCTTCTTTACAACACTTTGTACATGAACCTTTTCTCCGCTGTGGGTTACCATGATTACTAAATGATTGTTTCCTCATCGTAATACTGAGTTCCCGCATTTCACAATCCAGCTGTAAGACAATTGGCAATGAAACACACGACAAAGTGAATCTTTTACTGTGGACTTAAAACATTCTTCTGGGATATATCATCTTTGACATAATAACTCTAATAATGATGTAAAATGTGGGCCAATTAACATTGGATTCTTGCTGGTAATGGTAAAGCATTTATTACTACAAACAAGAGATGTACAGGGATATGACTAGATGATTTCTAACCGTCCTTGCCAAACCCTTTATTAGGAATTTGAGGTTGAGGATATCTACCACTCAGCCAAAGAGGATGACAGCAGTCTAGTAGCTGAGGCTCTGCTCACCCCTTAGCAAGTCAGCAAGTCATTGCTTGCATAAAACAATCATAATTTTGTATGAAAACTTATCAGAAGGTTTTGGCAGTGGCAGTGAAATACTGAAAATGAATCTTTAGGAGTCTTCTGTGCTTGAACTATTGTTTACTTTGTCCTCCCTTCTGAGTGGGCTGTAAAAATAAATATCTGGGTTTGTTAATAAATTGCAGTAGTTCCTCTGCAGAGAGTAGCTCTCTCATCAGTGCTACTAAACTAATTTTCAAACCTCTGCTCTATTGCTAAGCACATAATAGCTATTGCCCTTGCCCACATCTTTCCACTACCACTTTGGGATACTTGGAGTATAAATGCATTGAATGAAAACTAATACTTAAATTTTAAGATCCTTCAAAGAAAGGAACTATGTGAATGTAAAGCATCGTTATTAAGCAATAACAACTGAGTTGCAGGCCGTTAAACCAGTCATTCATTAATCCCAGGAAAATCCTCTATGCTGAACTTTTTATTATTATTATTATTATTATAAACACAAAACAAAGCAAAAAACCAATCCCACAGGTATATTGACTCTTTAGTGGGTGATACTGCTGTTATTATATTGCGTGCTATAATTACTGTGCACATTAACTAGTCTGTTCTCACTGTAACACTAGTAATAGCCAGTAAAGGAGGGAGAGAAATGCTTCCTAAGTGTTAAATCCAAATATGAGAAATATTTGTAGTCCACATGCTCTAAGCAAAGCTACAGGAAACGAGTCTCTGTCCTCAAAGAGGTACTTCATCTGAATAGCTGTTCCCTGTTAGGCACGCTCTCCTGCCTCGCAGTCCTCTTCCCTGCAAGCTCCAGGAATACACTTCCTACCTTGGTTATGAGACGGAGGAGCCAAGTGTCTTTAACAAGATACTCTGGGCCACAAGCTTCCAGCATCAGGTCTTCACAGTTGAGAAAAGGCGGGCCAAAGTGTCACATGCAGCATGCCAGACACCTCAATAGAGAACCACAGCTCTATTTCTCTGTTTTAGAGTTAGGATTAGAAAGCAATAGAAAATGAGGTACCATAGGCAAGCCCTCATTTTGGATGAGGTTGCAGGCAGAGTTTTTATTGCTAAAATATAGGCTTACATAGTGGAAAGGAAGGAAGGAGGAGGCAGCTGCAGCACAATTACCTACCGAGGGTCTTCAGTGAACACCTAGACACCAGAGCACCCTGTCTTCACTGCGACTGTTTCCTGTGCTGGCTGCAGTTGAGCAAGTGCCTGCTGCAGTCTCACACACTATGTAGGCATTTCCCTGACTATGCATTTCTTTAAATCCTCCTTTGGTTTGGGATATTTTCTTTTTTTTTTTTTTTTTCCTCCCTCCCATTAAATTTCAATTGTAGTTTATTTGTATCAGCTCTGGTTCTTTGCGAAGAAATGTTCTTAAAAGAGATCTTGAAATAAGTTGGTGCAATCTTCTAACTTTTTTGTCAATATTTAAAAATGAGGTAGGCAGAACTCTTTACTTGCTATTTTTCATTTTCATTAAAAGATCAATTTGCAGCCATTCTATGTCTTACATTGACAGCAAGATCTTTTGTATTTCTTCAGTCTTTTAATGAAGGGTTTGACAGGACCTGTTTTAGAGTCTCTCTCATTGACATCAGGGTGTGTTTTTTCCTTGGCAATTTACTTGACCCAAATATAGTTCAACTGAGAAAAGGAATGGATTTTTCAATCACAGTCACCTTATTTGCACATTTTTAAACTTCAGCACTGACAGAGGCCCAGGGAGGTTTAGTGAAAAGCCAGGGGTCACTGATGCTATCACAAGTCACTGTATGTGCTGCACACATCTACGGGGTAACTTCCTGTAAAGGAGAAAAATTGGAAACTATTCAAAAGGCAATACCATCCACAAACAATTCTGCTGCAGGCATTCAAGCTTCTAGTTCTTATCAGGAAATGCTTGTCTTTTGCCAAAGAAGCTGAGGCTCATGAAGTAATTTGTACCATAATGTAAGAACATTTCAGTAGAAGTAGTTTTACTTCTAGGATCCAGGAAAAATCTTGGTGCACTGTTTTGAACAATTTCAATGATTCTGTTTAACATAACAGTAAATGTAGTTGTATCATGTTCTTTTTTCTTCACACCCACTTGTGAACAGCAGTTTGGTTATGAAATTATCTTCCTTGCAAAAACTTAAGGAATAAGAGTATCAGCAAACTGTCACGTATTTTTATTTCCTTGATCACTAAAGTATCTTTATAGATTTAAGTGTATAACTTGTGTTAGATATCAAAGAGTCGCCACATTAATACCAGTAAACTTCATTGCTTTTCAAGTTTGACTGACAATGGAAGCATTAATTGCTGAAACTCTATGCAAAATTCAATGGCATAGATTATAGAATATAAAGATTTATTATTAGTTTCTTGACTGTAATAATGGGTGCATTTTCTGCTGAGATTATTGATTTTTCAAGATTGTTCTCAGGAGTCTCATTGAAAATCTTTCAAGGCCAGTGGTGTCAACAGCGATGGGCTACAATGAGTTTCAATTTAATGTATTCCTTTGCTTAACTCCCCTGGTACTTTATACTTGAACAGATATGACAGATCTTCTGGCAACATTTATGTGAATATAAAATATATTAAATAATATGTAACATTTCAAACCTCCTTGGAGCAGTTTCCATGGAGACCAAAGGCATCCACTGGAAATTAAAATACAGAGGATCTCAACTTATGAGATGGAAATATTTGATACGAGGTTTTGAAATCTTCTTTCAGGAGGTACAAATTCATATGCCTGGTTAATTAGGGCAATATCAATTCTGTATGCATGATCTTGTGAAAAATTTAGGAAGCAAACACTTTTTAAAAGGAATAAAATTTTTTTTAAAGCTATGTGCTAGAAAGATTAAATTCGCCCCTTTACTGAACAATGAGCAAACAATCAGGCTTAATGCAGAGACTTCTGTAAAAAACTAGAGGGAATGAGGTGCAGTTTTCACAGCCAGCTCGGGCAATATGGAACAGAAGCACCATCCTGCAGCTGCACAATCCCCAGCTGAGGCGCCTGTAACAGCAGCTCCCCGCTAGTGAGCCCTGTCTGCTGCATGTGTCTAGATGTATAAGCTCCTTCTTTTGGTCCTTCCTCAATTCTGGTCACTTTATACCTATTTCAGAGGAATGCTTTCTAATATGGCAAACAAAGAACTCTGCTGCAGTTATAAACTTCCCCAAATTAAAGCATGCCTAAATGATGCCGTGGAAATCCAGGCATGGATGATTTTGCCCCAAAATGAACCTGCCTTAACAGCAAAAAAAAACCAAATCAAAAAAACCCCATTGCCTGACATGCATGAAATAATGGTATTAACTATTGTGATTAATACAATTTAGGCCCAGGGTTCTTTGTTTAGAATTAAAATAGTATGCTTAGACTGTTGTGCAGAGAATTGCCTTACAGTGGGACGTAGCTCTCAGGAGCAGATTTCCATTGTGTTGGTCAGTTTCTAAAGACTGAAATGTCCAGTCTAGTCTCTGATATTAAGTCTGTATTTGTATTACTTTCAATCGTATTTAGCTGTCAGAAACTGTGTGTCACCAGCAGTGGAGTTGTTTATATCAATAGTTAAACACTTCCAAATTGTTTTGATTAGTAAATATAAGATTGCCCAAAAGATGTGAGGAAAGAGCAAGAAAAAGAGAAGGAATAAAAATAAAATGATTCTTCTGCTGTGGATTAAGAGTTTACTTGGGGGAGGAATCTATCTTCTATTTTCTTATCAAGATTAATAGTTACGAGTAAGATGTCTCATGACTGGTCCACAGTAGACATACTGTGTAATCACCAGAATGTTACATTATGGTCAGGAGATCAAATAATGCAAACTGATAATTATAGTCATTTATTTCATTCTTTGAGAGATTGCTGCAAGAAAGAAAAAACACTAATTAAATATAAAAACAGATGGCAAAGAGACCTTTGCAAAGGTCAACACTAGAAAAATCTTAGCTCTGAATTATCTAAGTGGATCAGACACATGCAATTTATCTAAGAGAATTAATAAATAAACATAAAAACCACTTGATACTCAGAAGAAGATAATGAACAACATTGCTAAATGAAGCAAAGAGTACTAATAGCAGGAGACGAAAGATCACTCAGTTTGGCCTCTAATTACTGGCTCATTATATTCTAGGTTGATTCAGAAAGTGGATGTGGGTATAGGAGCTGGTTTATGGCTATATAATATTGACAGAATCTATATTTGATTAACTAGGAGAGAAAATATATTTGTCTCTTTCACCTTCTGCAAGTTGCTTTTTAGATTATTAAAGCCTCAACTCAGTTAAAGAGTTCTAGATCAAAGCAGCTAGCCTACTTTTGTTCTCCTTCAGCCAGAGTCCAGGTTTCTGATCTCCAGTCTACACAGATCATCATTCATCTTAGTGTATCTTTTTGAAAGATATGTACTACTTTCTGAATGGAATTATAAAAAAAATAATGAGGAGTTTAAGTGGGTTTGCAATATCTTCCATCCTAATACATTAAATGACTCTAGTTCACTGCTAGGAAAGCACCTCCTATTCAATGGCATTAGTATTGTAAACTCCATTACAATTTTTTTATTTAACTACATAGCAGCAAATAGAAATTTTTAGAGAGTTAAAAAAAATATCTTCTGGGGGATATCCAGAAGAAGAAAAAGAAATTTAGATTTTTAGTGCAATCCTGAGATTTTAAGAAATTCACAGAGCCTTCATGTTATGTTTGCATAATACTTTCAAGCTTTTTTCCATTGTTATGAAGACTGGAAACTCGTACCTCTCCAACTTGTTTTTATTTTCAAGAAATGAGAACTGAGTTATCTAATAATTTGTCTGCAATTGCCACTAGAGGCTATGAGGAAAAAGGAGATGAATATTGCAAAAGTTTTGATAAAAGTATTGTGTGTTAGCAACACTTCCTTGTTATTTTTTATGAAACCAAAATGCATCGGTAGGAGCTTCAGCAGGCTACAAGGAAGTGCAGCTGGCTGACATTTTCCTCTCTTCAGGCTGCTTTCCTTCCTTTTTGATAGAGTATAAAAACAGTTCATATCAGATATCTGCAAGTATGTTTCATTGGAAACAGAAGATTAAGCAGCATCTTGTTGCTTCATAATCGCGAGGGGTTCTTGTTCGTAGTGGTTATACATCTTCATGGAGAAATGGGCTTTCTCCTCCAAGAAACTTCTCTTACCCATGAAGCAATCCCTGAATTTTCAAGAAATGGCAAGCCATGAAAGTGCTAGCCAGATATTGGAAAAAACCCAAATATTCCAGATACGTCTGATTTTCTCTGATATTCCAAAAGTCTCATCAATTACGGGAGGGGGGAGGGGGGCAGCACAAGGAGAATCTCTGATGCTTTTTAGAGGTTGCATGGACTTTCTGTTTAAAATATAATATTACTTGGAAATTAATACTCGAAAAGGAGTTCTCATTTGTCTTTTTCAAATCTGTCCCTGGAAAGAATTGATTTTAATATTTTTTGCATAGTGCTAGTAGTCTGGCAGCACCATCTGACATCGATTATGCTGTTAAGAGGGTGGTTTTGAAAGTCAAATAACATCAAGCATGAGCTTCTTTTATCTCAGCATTGGCTCTGGAAAATCAACTGTCTCAGCATCAAACTTTTGTGACTGAATTTGGTCATCCCTTCATCAGCAGTTGATCTAACTTTGTTAAAAGTACAAAATTATCAAATGATGATATCTGGAAATAAGAGAAAGAACAATATTTGTATTAAAATTTATGTTTAACTTATATTAAAATCTCAGTACTTTCTGCAGATGTTAATGAATAGTCAGCCAGCTCTACTCAATGTAAAATCCAGACCAGTTCCATTTCCATTGGCAAAGTCTCTCAGGAAGTTGATCTCACTTTTACTGCTTTATGCATAAGAGACTTGGACCTCTCTGCCTTTCTTTCTGAACAAATAGTGAAGAAGCTGTGTTTATTCTTACCCGTCCCCGTGACTTGTGCATGGTATTGTTGGGTCATTATTCCATTACATATGCTTTCCAGAAAGGGAACTGATAGAAGATTCTGACCCTAGTCAGCCAGCCTCCTTAGGCCATCGAAGGGCAGTGAAGACCTGATTCAGACAGTTGAAATTATTCCAGTTTTTAGCTATATGTGTTATTCTTAGGACAATAGCGTATTTTCTTTCTGTTTTAAGAGAGACAGGGAGATCCTCCTAGATGAGGGATGTGAAACTAATACAGTGAACCTTATGGCAAATACTGTTCTTCCCTCAAACCAGTACAAACGTGTTGTTTTGGACTCTATTATGATAAGCATTGTGATTATGACCATATAATTAATGCATCTTCTTGCCATGAAAATAGAAAGAAACATGAGTAAAAAAACCTGAAGGTGCAACACAAGAGTGGGTGAAGGTGGCTGCAGCCAAACACTCTGATAACTAAAGCGGGAACTTATTTTACTGGAGTTGACATGTGAATAAGTTTAGTGGACAACCCATGATGCTATTCAGCCTGGTCACTTATGTTTCATTTCTATGTTGGTTTTATGTCTGTATTGGGAAGATAGGAGTCTTGAGAGGAGACTGACAGATAACGATTTTCTGGATTTCTGTTTTCTCACGTGCTTAAGGATTCTCATAAGAGAATATAAAATGGAGTCCTTCAATTGAAGGACTTTGAAAATTAGGATAGAATTTTGTTTGATGGTGTCAAAGAGAAGGCAGTAATGGCAAGCCGTAAAGAGTAGATTATATTATACCAGAGACAGGCTAAGCAGTTTAACTTGTCAGAACCTTTTTAAATGCTTCTGAAAAAGAGTTGAAAGGCATCAGTACCAAAGAGGAAAACAGGATCAAGGCATGGACAAAAAAGGTGGATACCTTTTTTTTAAATCATGTAAGGGACTTAAATTTTCTGACATTGATATGAGATGGGATGATGATGCGTTTATGTCTTAAGGAGGGAGTGGAAGTTGGAGAACTAAATCATACCAATTTGTAGCAAGAGACAGTATAATATTCAGTTTTCCTAACAACTAACAATCCAGCACATACACAGGCATATAATTTTCTATTGCATATATCTGTCCTATGTTTAGCATTTGTCTCTTTCAGTTGCTTTTCATGTTCTTCCCCTTTGAAATACACTGTTTCCACAGTAACCAATGTCATCAGTTCAGGCAACAATAGGTTACCCTGCTACCAGTGTACTAAGTCAGCTTGTTGAATGGGTTTTAAATATATAAAATGATTTGTGAACTTAGCATGAAGCTAAAGTGAGAAGCATTTTAATGATAATTCTCTTATTAATGAAGCATTTTAATATTGAAAAAGGACCTTAGTGCAAGACTGAAATATAATTCTGTGCATTGTACAAAAGGTTCTGAGAAACTATGGCTGTCATTCTGGTGCATTACAAGGCTTTTTAATAAACCGAGTTTCAAATCAAGGCTATGAGAGTAGTTCTTAGTGAAAATAGGCTCTGAAGAAAAATTAGTAACTTTTGCTGCTTTATGGGTATTCTGTCCTTCCTCTTGGCAAAATGTTGGAAAAGTCCTAGATTTGGATGTTTTTAAAATGAGTGCATGACACGGGAAAAATCCTGCTACTAATTTTAAGCTTGTTATTATTAAATTGTTGAAATATCATCATGACTGCAAAGCCAGTAGAAAATTGCTCATTGGCAAATGACATCTAAAGAAAAATCTTTGCATTTAGGGAAAGGAGAATTAGGAAACAGAAATTATTATTTAATTAATTCCTATGTTTTTTGTAAATGACCTAATAGAAAATTTTAGGGTTTCCACTTGAAAGTATTGTTAGTTGTGCTCTCTTAAGCTTTGAAGGTCAGGAATTTTAATAGTATTGTAACTTAAGCTTATTATATGGTTGAAATGCACCTCAAGGAAGATGGTTATAGTTAAAAAAAATATAACACATATCTGAGAATAGTCTAATTTCCTGTTGCGGAATGTGAGGAGACTCAGCTTCTGAGATGACTACAAAAAATTTTAGTTTTAATTTAGTATTAATATCTGTAAAGATTTGTGTACCTCATACACAAGTCAACTTTCTAGAAAAACTGATAGACAGATAAATTTAAATTAATATACTGACTTAGCGTAGATTCGTTTTTTTTATAATCAATGGGAACATCTTATTTTTGTATAAGTTTTTCCAGTTATGAGTCTTATCTTTTTTTTTTTTTTTAATGCAGGTATTTGTTTCTGATTGGTACTTTTTTCAGACTGTAGTCTTCTTTACAGTAACTTCTCAGAAGTATGGAAAAAAAAGTATGTTTTCATACAAATTTCATACTTTTTACACTCAGGAAAACACTGATTTTTCTGTTCTGTCTCAGGAACTGAAATGAATGGAGCTTTTATTTTATCTTATTTTCCTAAGAAAATGAAGCTCCTATGATTGTTTCCTTGGCTTCACAAGCTAGACGGAGAGAGAGATCTTAAAAGTAATTAAGCTTTTAAAGAATTTGTGGAAATTACCGAATTTTTTTTCTCACAAAGGAAGAGATTTCAGTACAGATGTCAATTAGGACATACATACTTGGAGGTACCACAGGTAGCTGATGCTATAGTCAATGTGAGAAAGGGAATTTAGCATATTGTGGTGTAACTTTATGGCATGCAAATTCACACAAAATTTGACTTGATTACTTTCATGGTTTTCTGAAACTCTCCCTTGATTCTAAACCAATGAACAGAATCAACCAAGAGATATCTCCGGATAAATGAGATAGGACTAGAATTCAAGCCAAAGGTTAACTAGCTGACTTGCTATGAGATTGTTAGAAAAAAAGGCTAAAAGCACAAAGTGCTCTGGATTTAGCTAAGAGGATTGTTTTTTTCTAATGTTTTGGGGATTTTTGCAGTTGTAGTGCAGTAAAAACTTAATATTCAAAGGACCTCATTCTTTCCCTTTTGATTAAAAAAGCTACACTTCTGTATTGTTGCTTAAAGTAATTGGCTCTTTTCTCTTATTCTCTTTCATCTAGGAAGAGCAGCAACTTCCTTTGGCCTCACCAAAGTGACTTAAGATACAGCCTCCAGCCTTAGGCTCTTGGGAGTCCCTAGCTGAAGCTAAAACACGACTAATCTCTCCTCCAGTTGTGCATGAGATGATCTGAGTCATTTAGCTTCCTGACTTTCTCTTCTTGTCCTAAGGGCAGGTAATTTCTTGGTTATTGCTCTAAAACTGGATTTTCCTCTTTCTTCCTGGCTTTTCTCCCCCAAAATACTTCCCAAAAAACTTCCAGAGAACTTTGCTGCATTCTGATTTTAGGCTGTGGTTTGCTGTCCTGCAGACTAACATACCTCCTACAGATTTAGACATTTAGGTCTAAATTGTATACAGACTTTCAGCTACTTTCTGCTTTCTTATTTGCAAGTATAACACAATTTGTCTTCCTTTCTTCCTGCCTCTCTATTCCCGCCTCTGTGTTTCTTCTTCCCTTCTGCAAAAAGTAAAATTTACATGCTACATGAAAGACTTGATATTAAGTTTGATCTTAGAGATGATAAAAGTTTCTGAGTTTAGAAGCCCTGAGTTTACTGGGGCCAGAGATTTACCTCCAGGATCCAGAACTGCCCTAAAGTCTTTCTTTTCATATATCTTTCACTGTACCTCAAGCTTAATTTCTGCCAGTCAAATCCCAGATCGTGGTCTGATGCATTAAGTGAGGCTTTTGAGGCACAAGTGATTGCTGGGTAAAAAGTGAAAAATAGGTATGAGATTATTTTGAAAGATGACCTAAAATTAAATAAAACCAAGCACAACAGCTTCTGGCAGAAAAGATGGGGGAGTGAGGAGGAAGGAGTACATAATCAGGTGTCTGAGAAGTTCCTGCATGTTAACATTCATAGTTACTGCAGCTAATTAGTTCCCCACTGAAAATATATTTTCTTCTTATAAGAACTGGGGTAGTGAATAGGAAAGACTGATTTCAGTAAATATAATTCTGCATTGGAAGAAAGCCATTCCTCAAGAGCACAACTCAGGTTGGTGTTCACAAACTTATCTGAGTTACATGGAAATATTTTAAAAATCAGCATACATTTGTTAATGCTGGTGATTGTTGGCTTTTTATAAATGGTACCAGAAATCAAGTGCCCACATTACACTTTATTCCTAGTTCCAAATATTTTTTAGAAGAGTTACCAAAACAGCAGACAGCATAGAAAGAAAACAAAAACGTACAAGCATGAAACTAAATGTGTGCAGATATGATTTTGTTCTGAAGACTTAAAAAGGGAAAAAGGAACTGAGAGGCAAAAAGAAATTTTTCATACTCTTGGTATTGGGTTATTTCACATCTCATTTTCATTGCTCTTTGATATTTTTTTTTTCCTATTTTTGGATTTTTTATAATGCGACAACTTCAGATGTCTGATCAGTCATAAGACTTTAAAATTGCAGAGCCATTTGGGAAAGTGATTCCTGGTGATAGACATCTGAAAGCAACTTAAACTAATATAGATAATGTATATATTAGCAATAGACATGGGAAACCCCAGAAAATGTTTTACTGTGATGTTGTGAATAACATATGGTTTTAGATTCCTAGTAGATTCCTGATGAAAATAAACATTGGAATAATCTTCCATTCTGAAATTATTTTCCACAATCAAATGTCAGGCAGGACAGTAGACACAGTGTTTTAAATATTATATATATATATATATATATGTGCTTTATAAAGTAAAAGAAACTTGTTTACTACCTGAGGCTAGTTATTTTAATTAGTCATTTTTGTTGCTAAGTGTGTTACCCAACATCTTTCTGCGAAGAGAAACTGGAGGGGTTCCTATATAAGTACTATTCCAGAGGCTTGGTCAGATACGTGCATCAAGCATAGAAATGTTACGAATGAAAAAATGCGTTTCAATACAAAACCTGAGTGTTGGAGCATGGATCTTTGCAATGCTCAGCCAGCAGCACTGGAACTGGTTATACAAAACTCTTTGCCGTAAGCAGACCACCTTTATGGACCATTCTTGGTCCCCTGTCTGAAGTGATATTACTATATCTCTAGTGAAATGAGTACTTGTCCTTTAAAATGATCATGGTACTTAGGCACCTGGGCACAAGGGGAACGAGGTCTTCCACTTGCTATTCTGTTTATAGTCCTCTCTAAACTGCAGTTCTTGGCATGAGCTTTGGGCTGTGGGCTGTACACAGGAAATGCCTCTGTGCATTTTTTTAAAAAACTCTTCCTCAACAAGTAAATTTAGAGGACCTGCTCAGTAGAGATATTAGTTAATATTTATCTCTTTGTGAGGTCTCAGACGCTGTCTCCACTGGGGTGTAGAAATGAGACAGACTCAGGAAAACAGTAGTTACTAACAGTCCTTTTCGGAAGGACATGACAGCTGTCAGAAACCATTCTTGCTGAGCAACTGGACTTTTTATTTTTCTTCTCTGTCCAAGTAGTTTCCAAAGTGTTTTGAATTTATGTATCTTGGCATGCTTCCTTGGACACAGCTAGCTATTTTGAATCATAATGTTAATGTGGAAACTGAATTTGCAGTTATGAAAGATCCGGCATAAGGAATAAGCATTACAGAGTTGCATGATGCAAAACACCCATGAAATGGGCTGCCCGGGTAGTCAAGAAAGCAGTCTGATGAATGTCAGATCTTGAAGTGAAGGACATAGGTATAATTTAGCCAGCTGTCATAAGTACTGCTAAAATTCACTGTGGGAAATTACAATTACCTGAGAGAATTTCTTTAACTCTGTATTCCTGGGGCACCCATATTGTCATCAATTAGAATCAAAATCATATGCACAAATATAATTGCCAGTGTGAACTGTGAAAATATGATGACAGTGGCAGATTTTCTGTTGTAATTCTGGAACATTTCCCATTCCCTCATCAAAGAAACTTACTGACCCAGAATCACTTTAAAAACAACTGGTTTTCTATATTACTTCCCCCCAGTGTGCTAGATAAGTTAATGTTTAAACAATTTCATCCCTAGTGTAAAAGCTAGGTTTATACTTTTCCCTCATCAGATAATAAAAAAAGAAATAGAATGCAAATCTGCAGGGGGGGGAGTTTAACTTCTATTAGAATGAATGTAGCATTCCTGGTGCATGCACTGTTGCTATCACGTTGTCCTGTTAATACTACTCCTCTTGTCTCATTTATATCCGATGTTATGGGTAGTCATCATCTCATTGGTTTCAACAACAAGATCTGTATGGCAGGGACTCTCTTACTGAGTAGCTTGGCTCTTGATTACTATCGCCATTAGCATGGATTAATAGCACAGTTACATTGTATGGTGAGTGGAATGGTTCCTAGCCTTATCACAGGCAAGATTAATCACTAACATTCAGTCTTTAATCTCCTTTATCACCTCTAAATACCTATTTCTTTCTCCTTGTACTGCTTTTTCTCACTGTTGTCCTAAGCTGATTTTTAGTACCCTGTGAACCACCAAATCTAATTTGGGGTGGATCTTACTCCATTCTGCTGCTTGGTTTTACCTTTGAAGCCTTATGGGAGGGTTTGTTGACAAAGGACACAACTGGGCTCAGGAAGCTTATTTGCAGTTTAGTAAATGTCATTGCTTAATGCCTCAATCTGCTTAATTACAAAGTTGCAGGAATGATTTTGCCATTTGTTATGATGAGTCTTGATACCTCTTAATGAAATGTGCTAAATGAGAGTTAAATATTATAAATTTATTACTAGAAACTGCAAGGAACATTTGGTTGGATGATGTAATATTTTTAGTATTACTCTGCATCTGTCCAAAGACTCTTTAAAGTAACAGAGAAGTCTTTCTAAATGTGTATAGGAATCCTGAAATAACAAATGTTAACATATGTTGAATTACAGCGGATGCACAATTCATCCCTGCCATTCAGTTTTCATTCCCTCTATGAAATTAAAACCATGAATTCATCTGAAGGGCTGAAGGCTTCAGTATCTAACATCACATCGATATGCTCTGCACCACATGGTGAGAGAGAAGATTTCAGCACTGTGTTTCTCTAGTCAACAACCAGTAAGAGGTTTCTTTTATGTACATGATTTTATATTGCTTCCATCACAAGTGTTCGCTCCTTTCCACCCACTCCCATCTGCACCTGAATTAAAAATATTTAATTTCTGTCTATTTTAGTGGCTTATATTTAGAGATCATCAGCTAAATACAAAGGTAAAAGAATCCTCGTGTAATCTGTCACGACTACTACTGGTACTAGTGTCTGAGAATAGTTTCTGGAGAGGCCAAGGGCTAATAGGGATGCTAAAGAAACTGCCAGTACCTATTTTCTTACAGATGCATTTGTGTACACTTGCAAAGTTTTCATAGGTCTGAGAATAGTTCTGGGGCATAGGGATTAATATTCCAGTCCAGTTTTATGTCTGAAGAAACCAAAGTGCAATCATAGCTAATGATGCTCCAGATCATTCTGCAGCTATGGGACGGAACTGGGAATAGTTACCATGAAAGCAGATTGTTTGCTATAAATGTACTATCAGCGACTTGGTTGTTGCAATAACAAGCCTCTTATAGCAAATCATGTGATAAGATCTTTGAAGGCTGAAGCCCTGTTTTTCAAATGTGACTCATAAGTCTATGCTACAATTCCTTATATGAGTGTTTCGATATCACTGATAGTAACGTAGTGACAAAAACACAGATCAGAGTGTGATTTCACATCAGCTACTGGTATACGGCTGTATGCTGTACTTGGTGATTATAATCACACAGGAATATGCGTCTGAGTCATATAGATTTCAGCCTGCATTGGTATGTCTCTCAAAATTGAAATCCCCCTTTTAGGTGTACAGGAACTGTGGACATGAAAGGTTTTATTAACTCAATCAACAAAATTAGATTTTTCCCACCGTTATTTGCCCTTTGATTTTACATCTAATGAGTTTTCCAAGTGTCAAAACAGGTGCTTGTGTCTCTTGTACCACCTAAACAGAAAACATCTGCCTTCTAAAATCTAGTCAGTTCTCACCTGGAACGCCCAGAGTTCATGGCATGCTTTTTTTTTTTTTTTTCCCTAGCCTTCTGAAGTTCTGATCTGGGTAGCCTAGATATCTTATCATACTTAAAACCAGCTTGGAGTCTATTGCTAGTCTTGGCAGGATCAATAATCCAGGTCTTTCATATTTATGTCATGCAAGGAATTTAAATCAGTAGACATGCCCTGAGTTTAAGTTATGGACAAGCCCGTGCAAAATGCAGGGAGAGAGAAAATATTATATTATTTAACACCTTGGGTATTCACAAACTGGTTGGAGGAGCCGTATTCCAGTTCCCCCTCAAATGACTGTTTCTGTAAAACTTGTATACATGTCTAAATTTGAGAAATCAAACTGTAACATAAATCTAAGAAATTGTAGTCAAAAAATATAAATGATTATGTGGTACCTAAAAAGTTTAAACAAATGTATTTACCAGAATGTATCAATTTAACCTTCTTATGGACAGTCCTGTATAAGTCTGATTTGTTCCCTTAGAAGGGTGACATTTCTCTAGCACAAAGTCTTGACCCTGCAGAGTCAATAGGGCTCTTTGGCTCCTTTCTGTAGCCCTTAGTGCAGCCTAGCAACTTCTATTCAAATTTGATATTAAAAGTGTTTTGGAAGAAGACATCCAAATCCAATTATCTTGTGGAATGATTACATTTCCTACAAACTCACTGTGTCTTCTCTTTTGTTTCTTTCTCGATTTTATATTGAGCCACAAGTAAACCAAGATAATCATGTCATCATATTTGAATTAAATAGAGAAGTTATTTATAACTGGGCATTATTAATACAGTTAGATGGATAAATCAAAGCTGCATTTACCAGACCAATGATAGCTTTTGTTTTAGGGAGGATTTCTTGTCTAATTGTGTTAGGAGCATGTATTCACTAATACAACGTAACACTACAAACGTAGAAATTGCCTGGAAAGCAGTGGGCTACTCTTGTAACTAAGTTATCTGCATGTGATAATGAAAAAATTGGTTCCCTATGCAGTCATTTCAGTGCTTCAGAAAACCAAACCTACAGATTAGTACATTTTGTATCCTACTGCAGAATTTTCGTACAAATTCCAGTGTTCCAATTTTGAAAGATATTTTTGGGCACCAGTGCAGCAATGGGAATATTTTGTGGTTGGGTCCATAGTTGTTTTCTGTTTTCCAAATGTAATTCACACCACAAATTAAAGGAATGTTATGTAACAATGTTTTTATAGTTCATTTATGGTGGATGTTAATTATATTACTAAATGCACAGCTAAGAAGTGCTTAGATAATCTGGCAATGAGGGCATGATACAAAACAATTCAGTACAGTGTGGTATTTATAATTCATCATGATGTCCTCATTATTATTATTATTAGGTTTTGATACTTAATTCATGATCATACTTGCTTTCCATTCTTTCCAGTACTGGAAAGTGCCCTGTGGAACTGCTGTAATTTTGGAAGATATATTGGATTTCTGCAGCACCTCTTTGATTAGGGTTCTGATCTATCAGTGGTGCTCCAAGGCGCTGTTGTAGTATAAATAATCAACAGTTTTTTTCAGTCTGGAAAAACACCTCTCCAAATGCTCATCTGTAACTGGCTGTTGAATTTAAGCAGCACTGCAGTGCTTTGAGCTGGCAATCCAAACATCTTCATTTAGAAACAAAACACCATAAGGTAGAATCAATTCACCACAGTAATTTTCTCCACTGCAGTATCATTAAAGAAGTATTGTAGCATAAAGAGGAAACTAAAATATCCTTGGCCAATGAGAAGGCCAACAGCCTTCTGCAGTTGAAGCTATTTTTACTTATTTTGCACTGTAAAGTCTGAATTCTTCACAGCCTTAATACATTCTCCTAACACATCCCTGTCTCTCTGTACATTTTGAGCAGGATCTGAGTTACAGATATTCATGGAGAATCAACCATTTCAGATTCTCATCACCATCTCAAAGGGCTGCCTAACTCTCTAGCATCACATGAGACTCTGGAGGAGCTAGAAGCTGAACCTGTAAATTCCTGTTGAGTCCAGATAGTGTCTTCCTCCACGGTACCATTTCGCTTCTGGGAAATTTCTGTTGTGCTAAGATTCAGACTGGAGGCAATGATTAGGATGGTGTACAAATAGGTAGAATGTATAGCAGATACTTTTCATTTGTGCTTAAACCTTTAATAAATATAATTTGGTAAATAATTCCATATTAATGCTTTCAATATCTCCTTGGTGCTTGGGACTTCTTCCCTTACAGAACAATCTGAAGGATGGAAGCACCTGAAACATTTTTTGTGACTTGGTGCTATTTTATATGTTAAGCAATTTGAAGGTAGGGGAATCCTTAAAGCTCAAGCTCAGGATTCAGAGTATGGATTTTTTATCTCTTTGTCTTTTATAAAATGTTACTGAATCACCCCAGAAGAAGCTGGGCAGGGACTGTCTTTATAAATTAGTTGATACAGACCAGCACAACCAACACTGAAATTACTTGGCAAAAGAAACGGCTTTATAAAAATAGCTGAGTCCAAATGTGTTAAGAGTTCTTTGCTTTTTCAGCAGTAAAGTAAATCAGCTGTAGTCATGAGTGATTCTCCCTTCATAACACTGCCAGCCAATGTATGAAAAAATGCACAAAACTGATGTAGAGTAGTAATATGCCTTTTCAGCTGTCTCCTACTGGTGCAAGAAGACAGTAGCATTAGAAGCAAAGAAAACAGAATGGTATTTTTACTTGGGAAGCTCAGATGAGATTCTGATGAACAGAAGGTACAAAAAACAGTTTTTGAGAGAATTGCATGCTTTTAAATAATGTGAAAGCTAAATTAGTAGGTCAGTTCTATCAACCTTCCCATTAAAACTGCCGTGTATGTTTCCTGTCAGACACTATACAAAGAGAAAACAATCAAAGTCATTCTCGCTGGTGCTAGACTCTGCTGTCCTTGTCATTAATTGTTTCTCAAGACTAGGCATGTCACTGCTGCAGTTAGGGTCAAACTGATAGAAAGAAGCACAATATCAGCATGGAAAACCCCTTTTATTTGTTGTTTGTTTAGTTTTGGCATCTGTAGCAGGACAAAAGCTGTTTAAAAGAAAAAAACCTGCTTAAATGACTATGAATGGTGGCTGCAAGACAAATTGAAAATAGCGTTGATGTAATAATGTGCTTTTTACTCAAGCACTGCAGTACTTTATTGTTTAAAAGTACTTGCTATATATAAATTAGCTCTCAGCCCTACAAGAGAGAAGGAAACACAGCATACTCTTTATATATGAACCAGGAAAAAACAGAGGTAAAAAATCCTAAAAATGCTGAAGCTCAAGACATCTAAAAATCAAGCTAAACACCACTGAAACCTGTTTGCAATTAAAAATACAAGCCCATTACATAAACAGGCACTGGGGACAAGAGAACTGTGGTGGAGTTTGATTTTGGGTTTTGGTTTGGTTTGTCTGTAAATGAACAGTGTTGGAAATCAGTTCAGTACTTAGTCCCATTGTATGAAAATGTATCAAAGCACTCTGAAAACATTGATTGGCAAGGAAAATATAAGGCAAATATATCCTGTATGTGATATGATGATGCAGTGAAGTCTTTGAAATGACAGAACAATGTGCTTTCAGCAAAGAGAAGTTGCTTTTACGTTCCAGATACTGATGAAAGAAAAAGATGAAGTGATATATTAGTAAAAAGTGTAGTTTCTATCATGTATTTTCAGGCCTGCAGTGAGACTGTAGTTGTGAGACTTCACAGGCTTTTCATAATAGCCATGAAGTTAATTTTCATGGTGAGAAGAGATTGTGTGATGTTGAACCACTGTTACTTTTGTGTTTGAATCTAGACGGAAGATTTTTGTTTCTTTGGCTAGTCCCTGAGAATACACTAGCAGCATGGGAGAGCCAAAGACACCAAAAAATTAGTTATCCTCCAGATCTGAGTCATATCAAAAAGTTGAAGGTGTGTTATGCTTATTTTTATACAAATCTTACACAAATATGAATTGGGTTTTGCAGTAATGTGTACCCATTCTAAAACCAGTGAAAAGTCTTTGAAGTCCATTCATTCAAAATAAATTTTGTAGAACATCATGGGACAAGGAAAGGTAAGAAAATAAATGGGGATAATTTTTCTGCTCTTCCTGTCAGTTTGGTGAATTTATTCCACTTTTCCAGCTTGCAAAAAATATTACCCCCAAAGGGCTATGTTTTTTCCATCTCAAGAGCATAAAGCCTATGTTTGCTTTATTGATCTGTCTAAGATTTCAGGTATGGATATATAATGAATTCATTACATCAAACTGATCCCAAGTAAATATCACTAATGTGTTTCTGAGAATATTTTCCATGAGGTATTTTCTTCTGACAAAATAACTTCCCCTTCATTTCATGTGAACAGATGAACAATAGATCTGTAGGGGCATTAATGTTTGTGAAAAATGAACTTCTAAATTCCAAGCTTCAAGTAAAAATACATCCATATAATCCACCAGCAAGGAAGCTGGCACAACGATGTTGCTTACCTGGCAAATAAAAGAAAGGAGGAATGTATATGTTTTAAATATCAACTGACATCCACTTAGAAGTAATTCATTATTTGATTCATATAACAAATTGTAGAACAAATTCAAGTAATTGTGAATATGTTTGAGAAAATATGACTGCTTATAGGAAAAGCTTTTTAATTATGTAAATGATTCTTTGCGGTTATTCACAAAGATATGCTCAGAATATTAGCATCCAAACTTGATTCACAAACCTATGCTTATGGTTCAGCTTTCCACTGAAATGAGAAACAAATCAAAGATACCAGATTTTTACAGTGAATTGTGCCTTCTTATACAATTATTCATCTGCCTTTAGTAAAGATATGGAAAATCTGTGAGTCTGTTCTTAATGATAGAAACATCTCTTAGTAGGTTGAGGGAGACTTGAAATTAGATCTAGTGCAAGTTACTAAAGGCAGGTCTCATTTATGGAAATCAGGAAAATGTTGCGGCAAATATTTAAAACTACTGAAAATAGTTTTAAGACAGTGTCTGTATAGCTTTGTGTCAAAGATGACAGGCTTAATTTAAATAGTGGCTGAAAGGGCATGTTATTTCACATGCAGATTTGTTGAAATGACCATGAGCCACATTCCAGCAGGGTGTTATTTGGTACAAATGCAGTCCTACGGTCATTCACATTTAAATTTCAAATCTGGCTCATAATCTTCAATTTTTGAATTTGGAACTGTACTTGGATTCCTTTGTACTGAAGAAAAAAGGGTTACAGAGTTCCCAAGATGCTCACCTGTAAATCCGAAAAGACTTTATAGGCCTGTCCCTTCCAAGAGGAAGGGATAAAAATTGCAGTTAGAGTAAATAATCCTGTATAATTTCTGGGTAAAAGAGCTGGGGTTCATTTTTCTCTTCTCACTCCCTTTTAGAAGAAAGGCAGGCAGAAGAGAGGTTCCACAGAGACTGAAATGGTCCACGGATTAAGAGTGATAATAGGGTTCCAGAGTGGCTCTTCTAAACAAAAGCATTTCAAAAGTTGACATCTTCTGTGAGGCCATGCCAGCAATAAGGGATATCTTCTTCGTTCCTTCTAGACAATAGCTGCCTACAAAATTCATACGAATTTTAAGTATGAAAGGAAGCATCGCTATTTTATATGAGTAAAAACATCCATGCTCGCAGGAAGCTCAGCAATTTACTAAAGATTGTGAACTGGGCAGCTCTAGAATGGAAGGAAACAAAAGCTGTATGGGAAACATTTAGGCTATGCTCGAGAGAAGTGTAATATGCTGCCCAGTACAAGATCTTCCTATGCAGCTATGTTTCTTTCACAAACAACGCAAATTGGTGAAATAGCTGCTCTCAGATACAAAAAGTAAAATCTCTTCTCTTTCGAATAAAAGGCTGCATTGAAAAATTGCTAGATTATTTAATTTAAAATTTCCCCCTTTTAATTTGGTACTCTGGAAACATTTTGTTCATTCGTATGTGGCTCACTGGAAGACCACAGAAGAGTGTGGTACTCTCTCACATTGCTAGAAGGCTGTGGGGTTATTCCATTTATTACAAACATGTTACACTTCTTGGACAGATTTTGATGGTGTGAAATAAGAACTTCAGATGCATGTTCAAATGCCTAGATTATCAGGACATTTTGTACTAGGGACTTTAGTCTATTCTGTTAAAGATGCATGTCCTAATCCTACAAGCCTTCAGGAATATGTACTTGCTTACTCAAGCAGACTATATTAAATTCCAGTAAATGAAAATACCTGCTAACCTAAATTTATTCATTTGCCCCACTGCTTTCTAGTGTTCAAACTCTAGATTATACATATTTAGCCATATATTTGCATAGGTTTATTGCCTCACAGAAATGGGAAGCACTGAAATTAAGGTGTCAGGTGTTTTGCTTTGGTGGTGTTTGGGTTTTTTTTGTTTACAGTGAGAAAAAGAAGAAAGCAAGGTAGCAAAAAGAGTGAATCCATGTAGTAAGGAAAGTACTGCAGGGTACTTGCCAACTCATTGCTTCTTAAAAGAAAAGAAATGACATTTTTCTACAGGCTAAAGAGTGCTTCTTTTTACATAATACTTAGAACTGAATTCTCTTTTCAAACAGGAAGAAATTATCTTCCCTGTGGTACAGTTGATTAAAAAACTCCTATTCCAGTCTCTAAAATAGTGGATGATAAAATACTTGTAGAATCAGGGTGCAGCATTGCTTAGGAGTACCCAACCCCATAATATCTTGAATACTTGTTCCTCACCAGAGGATATATTTCAATTTTTCCACTTTACAAAACTCTCCCATTCATGAAAGTACCTAAATCATGATGTGGCACAGAAAAAACCCAAACAAACAAATAAACAAAACTGAGTTTGATGAACAGACATTCCTAAAGAAAGGCTTCAGATACCCCCTGATTTAGTTCAGTGCTTGGAGAAGCTGAAACATTTGTCTTATTTATCCAGACTCAGGCATACACACTGTGTATTGAAAGAGCATGACGTATTGAGTGTTCATTGTAAACGTTTTGCTATTTTTATTTATTTATTGCCTGAGTGGTTAAGTAATAGATGATTAATGGTTATGTGTAATAATGGAATGGATATTCCCTTCTTGATAATTTTACAACGCAAACTTACAGGACAGTTAGAAGTAGGTGAGATGGCCAATAATGGCCAATGTGGTCCCCCTTTTTCCATAACTACATTGCCAAACTGTTTCTGGATACAGCCTTCAAAATGGTATAGATAAGGGAATGTAAATAGTTCCTAGCAAATGCAATGGATAAATTTTCTTCTTTAATGGTGTATTTAAAATGAATGGATGATAATTCATCCTTGTATGGCAGTTTGAAACTAAAATATTTCCTGGCTCATTTTCTGCTTGTTAGACATTCACTATGAGTGGATTATATATAAAATAGTTGCAGTTCAACCAGATATTCTGTTGTGTGAATTGATACGTGTAACTGTTAGAATAATTTAGCTTTCTGGCACAAATACTGTCTGTTACTCATTTTAATACCCTGCTTCTGTGAATAATTCCTAAGATCTGCTTACAATTCCTTTTGGTAACCTTGACTGTGCACTGTAACAGTGCTGCAGGCTTTTGACAGTAGGTGGAGTATGGTGCTATAAAAGAAGAATTGGCTGAGGGTGCAAAAAGCTAAGTGGGTCACTTCGATAACGGATGCTCTGCCACTGCAGATGTGCTAGGCAGTGCATTTTTTTTTTCAGATGACCCCCTCCTTTCTATTCCTCATGAGCTAAATCTGTTTCTCAGAATTGCGGAACCTCTCTAGATTCTGGCATCCCACTGGCAGGAGCTGGAGCGAGGAGGAAGAGTTAGTGGAAGGATTTAGGATTTCCTCACACCTCGAAAAAGCAGAGGGAAAATTTACGTCTTCTTCACCTTTAGCTTTCTGCCCACAACTCAGCTGAAGTCGGAATGCTTCCCTTACTTGCTCTGTCTTCACTAGTACAATTGTGTATGCGTGTTTCTTTTCTGTCTTTTATTATTTTGCCATTGCATATCTTCTTGCAACGCTATCTTTTCTCCTCTGCTTCCTCTTTAAATTTATGTCTATCATTCTTTTTGCATATATACTGACCTTCCACAATTGTCTGCTGTCCTGCTTTTCTGATAGAATTAGGGATTTTCAGGCCTAGAACTAGAAATAGGAAACAGCATCTGAAATACTGTTCAGATACACAGCTGTCCAGTTTTTCTGACAGAATTTTTGCAAAGGATAATGCTGTTCTAATGAAAGAGGTTAGAGCTACAGTTCTAGAATATGAAAACAGCTCCCTCTGAAATACCTTTTAAAAATGAAATGCACATACTGACTAGAAAAAATGCAGCCTATGCTTGAAAGAGAGAGTGGTCTGTGGAGACCGTGGTATACAACAAGAAGCAAACCCAAGGCAACTCTATGTGCAGTTTCTGATAGTGCAGATGTTTCCCAGTCATTCGTAATTGCTTGGTTCTTTGACAACAAATAAATGATATACTTAAACATGATTAAAATATTTTGCTGTTTCACTAATGCAAATGTTGAAAAATTATAATGAACAAGTTTCACGTCAAAAATGTACAGAATTCAACGCTACCGTTCAAGTGTGAAAGATTTCTGTCCATCTGATACAGTAGTTTGCCATCCAAAGTGAAATTATGGACTTCGTCTTAAATGCAGCAACTTAGGAAGTGACTCACTGTTCTATTTCTCCATGTTTAAACAGAAACTTGGTGTGTCTATCATTTGACAATCCCTATAGGCATGTGTAACTGCCATAAAGAACAAAATACACTTGTGTCCTTACCTCAAAAGAGACAAACTCTCAGTAGTGCATGTCTCAGTGAAGTCAAAGTTTTATTCAAGGTCAGGAAACTTCAAGAGGGAAAGCTTTTAGCTTTGTCCACATTCCATGAGGAAATTTGAATCCATCGTTATCTGTTTGAGTCCCTAAACCACACACAACTTCCTCTGTGGTTTTTAATGCACTGATTGTTTTCTGTGTCATAAAAGTTTTGGAGAATTCCCACTAAGCAGCTGATGTTGCTGGAGCCCATCTCCCACCTTACTCTAGTTTTTAAAATACGAGGTTTCTGACAGAACTTTTTGTTGTCTCTTTAATAAATAAGATTGACTATATATAATGAAAAAGTGCAGCCTCCAACAGATAATGTCTGTTTTGTAACAGACAAAAAAATGTCTGTGGATGCACATTTTCTTAGGGAACACTTCCTAACTTCTCATACACCAGAAATATTTCAGATTTACATTTTCAATATAGACCTGATTTGAGAGAAACCAGATTGCCTCATTAAGGCCTACTTCATCAAGGAATTTATGAATGTGTTTTTACATACAACAGCATAGGGTTTATACCACTGAGCTCTTCCAAAACACAAGATCAGCTGCTTGCATTTCATGTTCTTTTGCAGAAATGCATGATTTAAACCGAATTTCATCTCTTGCATTGTAATGATGACCAAGTGGAAGACGGGTCATTCTCAAACTTATGAAAAAATTGCTGGTCTTAAATTCCACCGTGCATCTTGCTAAGGACATAATCCATTTCCTACTGAAATCAGCAGAAATCAGATCAGATTTCCAGTGGAACTGAGGGGGCATCTTTCCATATAATTCAGTGGGAGTTAGGTTAATGACAACAGATGTGGTTACAATACATTGTGTTGTCTTATAGCCATATGATTCTAGCAGTTCAGTGAATCACTCTATTAAATTACATCAATGGTCATGTTGTGATTATGTCTTCATTATTTCTATAAAGGAACCAATCTAGACTGCATTTAGGGTGTTTTAAAGGCTATTTTTTGGCCTCATTAGTAAGCAAATTGTGTCATTTAGGAGTAATGACCATATTATTTGTACTAAAGAAAACATGAAAAACTCTTTGTTCCTCAGGCACATCAGCACAACTTCCAGTTATGCAAATGAAAGAGCAACTTCAAAACAAAAATGAGTCACATCATAAGTCTAAAAAAGGAACGATGTGTATGTATAATGCAAATACACACAAAGTATGATGAAAATGTGACTTTGATCTTTTTGACTTTTAAATGGTGTAACTGTTCTACTTTGTTTTGTATAGAGGAAGCAGGAATGCTTAACCATGTACTAATATAAAATTATGATATATTTTCATAGATATACATACATTTTGTTTGTCTGCATTTGTACATTATATACATGGTGTGAATGTGCACCTGTATATCATAGGGATGTCTGTACAACTTTTTTTCTAAGTAAGTGAAAGATATACACTATGAAGAAAATTTATTGTGAATTGAAAGCTTCAATCCCAGGGTTTTTTTAAGCCAGAAAAAAACATAGCTATTATTTTTTGTCTAAATAAGGTGCCTAACTCTCATTGAAAGTGATAGAGATTTAAGCATCTAATATCTTTTGAAGAGTTGTCTGAAATCTTTTGTTCTTCATCTTCTGTAAATTAATGTCCACTTAAAATGCATGTAGCTTATTAGTACTTCTTGACTGAAACCAGAGATGATGATAATGAGATGGTTTTGGCTAACTGCAGATACAAAGTGGTTTATCTCCAAAGTCTGACAAGAGATTCTCTAAGACTTGTGTCCAACAATACTTGGCTACTGAGAAAATTTTTGAGCCAGCTACTAATACAAGGAAATACCAAGTGATAGTCTGAGAAAGTGCAACAGATTAATCAGACTAGCAGCTAAGCAAACATGATTACAATGAAACAGTTTAAGAGAAGGTGATTTTCTCAGCGGCTCCAAAATGCTTTGGGCAGCTGGAAGCCTGGAAGTTGCAACGTCCAGGCTACCGCATGATAGAGTGAATGGGGAAGGGTTACATTTGCATTAAACATCTGTATGATGCCTAGTCAAAAGACTTTAAATTAAAAAAAAAAAAAAAGGACTTAAACTGTGAGAACTGCACAGGAGAAAATAGGCCTAACGAAACTGCGATTCCTCTAGCCTGCTCACAAGCTTATTATCTTGGAATAACCAGTCACGGAAGTCTCTGGAGACTGTCTTAAATAAATAGATGCAATGTCTAGTCATTAATTACCCGCCTAGTTTCAAACCAAACTAAGCAATGTTCTAATTCACATTATAGGCTTCTGTTTTTAATTGAAAACAAACATGGGTAAAGAATGGAACCACATGTTTATCAAGTGCCTATTTCCTGGCAATCAAGAGAGATGGTAATTGCAGAAGTACAAGGGCTGTTTATCAAGATGCTTCACTGTTGAGTGTTTAACTACACCTCCCCCTAGTCCTTGTTCCCATAAAACACCAGCAGTGCTGGCAACAGTGGGAAAATATCACTTCTGAGGCCAGAAAGTCAGGGCAACAGTGGTAAAAATGTTCCTCTTGAGGCCAGCAAGTCAATCTGTTTCACAGGGCCTTATTGAATGAGAGGTGATTGGAAAAATGCTGCAGACTGGTCTCAGGGAAGTGGGTTCAGAGACTGAAAAAGAAAAACAGTAGTGGAAGCAAACTAGCATTTGATATATGTTAATAAACACAGATCAAATACCTCCTAATAAGCAAAAATCTATTTAAAGCCCGTCAAAAGACTTATGGTCGGATTTTGACACTTACAATCAGGTGTAAGCCACAGTACTGAGAAGGCCCCTACGGTGGGTGTTTCAGGAGAAAATTTCTAGTCAACTGTGCTAAAGCTTGCCAAGAGTTACTAAGTAGTGCTTTTACAGGTAGACAGCTATAGCTTAGGGGGAAAGGATCTGTTTTAAAGCTTGGATATTTCAATACAGGAGTTGGAAGTCTTTCCAAAATCTTTTCCTGAATGTGTCACTGCAGAGACATATGCTGAAGGAAGCCCAACACTTGATTAAGCAACAGGAAAACAAGTTTGATTACAGAATAATGTACTTTGATAACTTTAGTGAGTGTGTCAGTAGAAATCACTGTGCATTAAGCTATGGCAGAACTGTGTTGGGTCTTCGCTAAGATCCTGCTCCTTTAAGAATTAGACTCTGTGTTAATTAGAAGCTTGTATCATGTAGCACCTCTTACATAGATAGCTATGCTGCTATAAATGTACCCTGTGCTGGTATACTTCTCTGAGTGCATGAAAAAGGAAATAATTACACTGGTATGAAATGTCCTTTCAGTGGTTTAATGACGTTCAGGAATAATGATTGCTCTGACATTGCTTTAAAAATAATTTAAAAAAATCATTGACTCAATAAATATAAATCCACCAATAAATATTTTGACTCTAGACTAGACATCATTTAGCCATCCCTCTGTCCCTTTCCCCCACCTAAATGCTTAAAAATATGGAAAGTCTCTGTATCCTGAAATTTTCCAATTAATTTCTTTACATTCTAGATGTGGAACAACATCTGTTCCTTTTATGTCTTCTCCCATCTAAAGAGATGCATTTGGTTTACAACCAGAGAATGAAACCTGCTTCTAACTTTACAAGTATCACTCATGAGACTTTTTGACGTCAAACCAGTGGCTTTCATACATGACTGACTGGAAAAGTAGAAAATGGATCGAATTTATAAATTTCTTAACCAATCCTATTTTTTTTTTCATTTTGTCAAATAATTATATAGATCATATGTTCAACTGATATAAACCCGTAGCATTCGATTCTTCTTCCATGTGTCTTCATTGTTTTATATCTAATGAAGATTTAGTCCTGCTGTTCTGGAAGAACAAAAGCTAATCTGATTCTGTTTGTTAACCTGCTTGAGTATGCAGCAGCAGCACTGATGATATTAGCAGAAATGAGCACACCTTGGGAATACCAGTTTTTACTTAATCACTGCTATATGACCATCTGGGGAAACTCAGTTTGTTTTTAATATACTTCTAAAAGTTCTCTGCGTGCAAGGAATGCTTAGGTATATAGTAACACACACAGTGCAAATAGTAGGTTGTATAATGTGGAAGAAGAAATACACGGAAGCACATAAAAGAGGTGAAAACCAGTCCACCAGAACAAATATTATGACACAAAAGCGATGGGGTACCCCATACTTTGTACCCAACTAAGAACAGTCAAATGAATGACAACTTGGCAGAATAAAGTGAGATAATCCTCTGATACAAGTAACAGCCAGGTACCGATTAGCCATTATCTCTGCCTGAGTGTTGTTTCTGTTAGGTTTTCTACAATTTTTGTAGACTTATAAAATATCCTTCCTTAGAGAATATTTTTTGCAAAGATGCGTATTTACCTGTGCCATGGTTACTTCCTGTGTGTCCTGGGCAGATCAACTCCACATGGGGCTTCTTGAGTTCATCCAGACATCTCAGGTGATGCTATATGCAGGGGCAATTTTTCAGGACATCTAAACATCAGAAGCTTGCCAAAAGTGGCCTCTTCATCTAGCAGTAGCTCTTACAAAGCTGGGGATGCATGTCTGGATGCCTGTATAATCTATAGGCCCCACAAAAAATATAAAGCACCTTTAAATAGAACCGATCTTTTCTTGTGACTGTGGGCAACTCACATGATCTTAAATGTGCTATTCAGACAAGGGAGTACTACTTTTCCATGGACAAATAGACAAACAGGTTCTGTGTCAGAGCAATACGACCTGAGTTGCAGGGTCTGTAATGTGCAATGTTTACTATTTAATGCCTCCTAAGTTCAACATGACATATATGGTAACAGAGAAAAAGTCCTTATTTACAGGTGTCTACATGAATTCCTAAAGCTTCACAGTATGTAAATTTTATATAAATATCTATTACTCTTATTATCATCATTATTACCTTTATCCTTTTTATTGGCTTTCTGAAACATGAGGGGAAAATTAATTTCTGAGATTGAAGCACAGTCAGTAGCAGTTCATTTTGGCGACAGACCTATATTTCTATTTTTTATTTTTAAAACCTCATTGTCTTTCTCCTACCATCTTCATCAAAACATTTACTTGTATTTTATTTTCATTTAGGTCCCAGTCTTCAAAAAGCTGAATCAACAACTTGCTACAACTATATTAAGAAAAACAAATCTATTATTCACTTTCTTACATTCTCTACAAAATTGTGTGAAATATTTTCATGACTGGGATTGTGGAAATTCAAAAGCAATCTTCCTTGTGGTCTCTCATGTGAAGAACCATGATCTGTCTTTGCTGATAAAGAAGTTAAATGAATTGAATGTAAAGCAGGCTCAGTTCGGGCCATGACTTATTGTAATTGTTTTCAAACATCCTGATTTAAGATTACTTGCCTCAGAGCAATGCAGTGTAAATGACTTGACTTTATTTTTGCATAGTAAGTTCACTTTATCTTATGACTATCTGAATGAGCTAGATACGATTTTATATGATCAGCTGAAATATAAGTGCCTAGGTGAAAGACCATAAACATGAGAAAACATCTAGTGTTAGAAGCAGAGCTATATTTAGGTCAGGGAATTTCTGTTAGCCTGCCAGAGGTCTCCCTCTGGATGGCTTTGGTTGTGTGTGAAAAGATTGTAAGATTGTTTGTTTCTTTATTTTGCATAATGCGAACAGGATTTTTTAAAGGTTTCAAAAAACAAGACATAAATTGATCAGATTCATTTCTGGGGCAGAAGGTGAATAACAAGTAAGTTCTGAAGTGATTTAAAAGTGACTTAAAAATTACGTTCTGCAGAGTCCATTAGAAAAAGTTCTAGCAGAGACAGGCTCTGTCTAGTTTGTTATCTGAGATTCTGATGAGAAAACAGGCTTGGATTTTGTGTACCCTGGAAAGCTGCAAGTTCGTGAGGCCTATTTACTGTATCAGACTTATTTGGAATGGATTTGACACTTGTCAGTAATGCCAGTTTCTCCGAGGCTCCAACTACACAGGATTGGCACCAATGTTGTTTGCAGCCTTTGTGTTCTTATAGCACAAGCCCTGTGGTACTTTTAGATATAAGTGTTTAGTGGTATTCAGAACTCTATCTCTTGTTGGCAGTTTCACTGTTGGCATTTTAAAATGCATTTTAAGAATGTTACTACTTTGACAAATCAGATATTTCAAGTGATGTTTTAAAGCAGCATTAGAAGGATTTTTCATTAAAAAAAAACCTCAAACCATAAACAGAGTTTCTTGCTTACTTTTACATTCCGAAGTTTGATCTGAAAAGTTAAGTTTGTCTTCAAACTAAGACTGTTTGGGGGTTCACTGATCTAAGTAGTAACATGTTCCACATTCATTATTGCCATCAAGAAAATGTTCTCTGGCAATATTTTACAATACAAAATTAAGTCAGGGACACTTAACAGTGCCAAGTTTATTAGTTGACTATATGGAAAACCCAAAGTTACAGCAATGTCAAAATTATTAATAGAGTTACACATACCTCCATGCATCTAGTTCAGGTAAAAGAGTGGCAGAATGAATAATTGAAGTTTTGTCTACCATAAAAGTTCAATATGTTTAAATTGCTGACTCTTCATTTTTCTGCCCACATCACATTTCATCTTTGGTTTTTTACATATATTCAACAGGGAACATTCTGAGGGTGAATTTGTTGGAGAGTAATAAATGTGTTTATTTACCTATTGAAGTCTCCTAAAACTTTACATATCTTTATTTTTGTTATTGCTGAAATCCTAATAATGACTTTCACAGATTCTTAGAAGTTACGAGACCAGGATGTTGAAGTGTCTCGATCACTGTGCTCTTTTAAACTGAGAACTTCAAAACTCTTACTTAGCTTTGTTAAGCTTGGGGATGGTTATTTTTCTCTTATTATGTTTATTACTTCTTTTTATTAAGTAACCATTTCTACTACTTGCTAGCATTACTGTCATAGATGGTTAATTCATCAAAGTATGATTTTGCTCCTGGAAGAGCTTTCTGACATTTGCAGGTTGGAATGCTGAACTGTTTCTGATGGTGAGCACGTTCTGAAAAGCAATCACAAGAAGAGTTACTTGCCACATGATGTGTTGGAACTACAAATCTTATAGCACCTTGTGTCCGTGAGAAGTTGCCAACACCTTTCTGATTAATCTAATTTGCTGAAGCATTTTGTTCCTGCTATCTCAGCAAATATTTACCTCCTTGCAGAACTTCTCTGGTATTCTTGTATGGCTGTTGGGAATCCCTGTGAAGTTTGAATCTATTTCCCTTTCCTTATTTCTCCTTGCAAATGTTGCAGAATGAACAGTCACTTAGATGTGGTTTAAGACTTTGTGTTTTTGAAAGGTTTTCTCTGTTTTTGCAAGTTTTTTAGAGCTTGTTGTTCAGGTCGTGCATAAACTGGTTTTGGGTTCAGTTTTGCACTAGCAGAGGAGCTGAATTCCAGATTGGGCACACTTCCATACTGACTGAGTGGGTGGTACCCTGAAAGTCGATATAAAGAATGGCCATTCGCAATAGTGGTACCTAGTAACATGTTATTAATTGTTAATTTACCTTTACTTCCAGGAAAGTTTGCTTATCTCTTGTTTTCACCTAAAGGTGAAAAGTTTTTTTTTAAAAAAAGAGTAGCCTGGGGGGTGAAATTAAATTGCCGAAAAACAACTAGCTCTTCCATGCAATAAACTAATTAAGCAGTGTAACTGATATTGCTTGAATTCTCTTAGATAGTTTAGAATACTGAGGTGCACATTCTGTACACAGTTTGGCCCAGGTAAATGATTACCATTCTTACTAGCATGTGAACTGTGTTCAATTCCCTGGGCATTGTATTTCCATTGCATACTGTACCCCCACTGCCATGAGGGCTTAATTTCATAGTGATACTCCTCTGACATACTTGTAACAACACATAACCCATTGTTTAGTAATAGCATAGTATCATGGGAATAATTGAATGAGTAGCGTGGAAATGTCTTTCTTACTCTCCTTTGACACTACACATTCACGAGGAACGTTGGGAAGTTGATTGTTATGATCCAGGCATGACATAACAGCTGGACAAATTCCTTATCAGATTGCACTTTAGATTTCAGAAAACAAATAAAAAAACCATATTGTGACATAATCTAAAGGAAGTATCACAAGTTGTCCTTAAAACAAACAAACAAACAAACAAAACAAACAAAGAAAAAAAACCCCAAAACAAACAAAAAACCAACCAAACAAAAAAACCCCCAAAACTGGTTTTTCGTACATACTTTCAAAAATATTTTTTCTAAGGGGGGAATAATTTTTAACATCAGGACTTCCTACTTTGGCCAGACTATTTTAGAAGACCTTAGCATATTAATGCTCTTCTTTTATCAACAAAATCTGAATGCTTGTGCAAATCCTACTCTCAAAGGGGCAAAGAACTGCTTCGGAACGTGACTTCACATGTATCTCTGACATGACAATCTACCTTTGGTTCCACAGAATCACCCTATCTTTGAAGGTATTTTATTAAAGTACACATATAATTATAGTTATATATGCAACTGCAAAAACCTTCAATTAGCATTGGTTAGTATTATTGCCTACTGTTGTATTTTCTTTCCTTGATAGCAAGCGTCCTGGTTTTTTAATGCTGTTTTAATCATCTTTATGTTGTGTAGCCTTTCTGTTGAGTTAAAGGGAAGCTGTGTGTTTGTCCATGTGGCGTAACTTCGGGATGTATAAAATAATTGGAGTGTGTACTATAGTGCTATGAGAGTGAAGCCAGAGTTAAAGCTATGTGGATACTGTTCACTTACTCATTGAAAAAAAATTATTTTACAATTCTAGAACTTTGTGTCTGTGTCAGTGTCTGTGTCACTAGCTTACTACTTGTCTGTGTCACTTGTGTCAGTAGCTTATTCAGTAGTTTGCTATTTTTATCCCTAAACTCATAAAATCGTTTTCTGAGTTTCTTCTTGCCTAGACATAGGCAAGAAGTTCTAATTACAGGCTGGGATCTCTACCCTCTTACTTTAACAGCTGTGATTGTGACATAACTTTGAGATTTCGTCTTTTTCAGCGTAGTCAGCCTTCAAGTAAAATTTCCCGTTGATGTTAACTGGTAAAACACCACAATGAGAGTACAGTTTCAATATTTTGGAATCTTTCAAACTATACTTAATACTTATTGTGGAAAGACACTTTGCAGCACCTTCTCTGACTTTAGCAAATTATCACTATTTCATTTTTTAAAGGATTGGAGAGTTGCGGTACCATCATGTAATATGATTTCTCAAAGTGACGCAAAATGGCAGAACTCAGTTTCCATATTCCTACAGTTTTGCAGAGATAAAACTTTTCTTGTCCATGTGCTGCATACGTAATTGACCCATGATGTAGATTCATGCTTTTCCTTAATTGACACAAAAATGAAACACACAGTTCTGTGTGCTAAGCACTAGAGACGAAAAACTTACCTGATGTTTCCCCAAGAAAATGGTAATTGCCTGCAAACTGTAACAGCTCAGATAGATAGGGTTTTCATGAGGTTTGAAATGGCTCATTTGGTAGATTTCTCTAAGTCTTTATGTCCTAAGGAATTTGAAGGGTTGACAGATTTATAAACTGCCGGGATGCAACTGATCCACAATTTTGTTCAAATCATAGCAAGCCCATGCTTGGATATGGCAGCAAGTCAAAGGGATAGAAGAATCTGATAATGTTTATTATTTGTGTTGCAGGAGTGCCTAGAGGCTCTGATTGGGAATGGCATCCTTTATGCTAGCGGCCGTGCATATCTACATGAAGCTAATCTCTTCTTGAAAAAGCATACAGTATGAGGCGATAAATAAAATAAGTAGAAAGAATGGTAGAAAGAGATTTAAAGGGTTAGGAACTGAGAAACAATAAGTACGTGTGTCTGTATAGGACCTCTATACAGTTACTGGGTTTTTTCCTAAAATCGTAATTACAACAAAGCTGTTATAACAAACCTGCCGTAAAAAAGAGATTGTTTGTGAACCAACATACTTGGAAGCAACAAATAATTTAATTCCTCAGTCTGCTACAGTCTCCCTGTTAGACTTTGGAAGGCAGAGAATTTGAGTTGGAGTGGGAAGAAAATATAGGTAAATATCCGATGAGAAATAAAAATTACTTTCAGGATTTCGTATTATTACAGAGTTGGATAGTAAAAAATCATAGAAACTTTGATGTAGTTGCTTATGAGTAAGAACTCTGTTTAATTTTAAATCAATCTTCAATGGATGAATCGAAAAGTATGGTGCATGATGGGATTAGCAAAACTGGATTTGAAAATGAGATTCCGCACACTGTCAAAGAAAAGTTATAGGCAAAGAAAGAAATTAAAAATAGCAATGACCATAAGACCAATAATATAACATTAACTAAAAGTGTGGTGAGTGAAAATTAAATGTGTTCAATATGAACTTTGCGAGATTATGCAATTCTCATTAAAAAAAAAAAGTTCTGTGCCTCCAGTAATAGTGATTTCTACAGATTGGAAGATCCTTGAGTTCTTCTCAAAATAAAATATATAGCGAGATCAGATGACAGAGTGAAGGGATACAGAAATTGCTCATGAGACTAAAGGAAAAAGAAACTAGTCAGTTACAAAGAAGGGGTGAGATATAATGAAAACCTAGTAGAATCAATAGGAGTCTTTCATTTCAAAGCACATATTTATAATTGCTTTCCACGGGGAAGTGACTGTGTACATATGTATGAATGTATCTATCTATTTATCTATACGGTATAGGTAAAATTCAAAAATATTGGCCTGGTTGATAAAAATAACCGTTGGAAATACCTGCCAAGCAGAAAAATGTTTCTGCTGAAGAGGCCAAAAATATCTCCCTGCAACACTCTCTGCTGGGAGGAATAATGAGGTAGTAAAGCATGGTATAAAATAGAAAATCACAGCACTCTCTTCATAAAAACTTTGTTCACATTTCAGGGAAGTCCAAGGAGTTCCCAAGAGTAATATAACTTTGGAAACCCATGAAGAAGGTTAGAAAAAAATTAAATAACTTCTTTGCATTCTGTAGCATAGAATTAAACACATGGTTCTTGATATAGTTATGCCAGTAGATGTGGTAAACTGTGATTCCTACCACTGAGTTTATAGCATAGACCTAGGTGATATTACTGGAATGAAGGGATGAATCTAAGTGGAAGTGTGTGATTTTTAAGTCAAGTATGGTGATTTGCAGTTCACATTTTGCAACAGACTGGCACAGAGATTTTATCTTTACCTGCTGCTCCAGGTAAAATTTAAGCTATCTTTTATTTACTACTTAGTTTAGGTATTGTGAAGTAAGAACCACGGTGAAATAATAATCATGCCTTGAACACGTTTGGTTTTTTCCCCCTTTTAATAGTGAAGCAATACTCTTATGTATTTATATGTATTTTCCCAATAGCTTTAATCAAGGGTTGCTACAGATATTTCACAAAGCCAACAGCAGTAGTAAGAGGCTGTCTCATAGAGAGTCCCTTCCTTGTCTCTTCTTCAGTCACGAAGAGCAGGTAACTAGTCATGAGGTAGTACTGAATATCAGTGGCAGTTTCTTACACATCTCCTCTCAGTGTCCTTCAAAGAATATCATCAGCTCCCAACCTACTCCAGAATGAGTACAATTTATAAACTCATTGCTACAACCTTCGATATTTGGCGTAGCTTTGAGTTATTACATTGTGGAGATGTATCATTGGTGAAGCTTACGTGAGGGATCAGGAAGCACCTGCTAAACTCCGTTGGATGGAGTTTGGGGGTTTGTGTATTGACGGAAATTAATGACGGTGAGATAATACACTGCAAATTGATGCAATACAGTGCACTATTTTCCCAAACCAAGGAAAGCCTTTGGATGCTGTCTTGGTCCTAAGTCATGAGGTTCAGAGATTAATTTCTTCCACCAATGCCACAAGTGACAAATTGGATCTCTCTTTACTGAAGACAACCGTTACACTCCTTTAGTTTTTGTCATGCAGATGTCATAGGTGATGGTATAGATGAGTTAATAGCTTTAGCAAGGTGCTTGCACTCCAAACCAACTTAATACTTAGTCTGATCCAAGAATGAGTTTCTATCTGTGAGTGACCCCTGTGAACTGAAACATTCTCTGGTTGTTTCCCCAAATTTCTCTGTTACCGTGACAGAGTGACACACTCATCTTCCCATGACTTGTCTCCTCAGTGTGGAGATGGGTCATTTTTCCTCCTCTGGCTAGATTATGTTAATAAATTTTCCAAGCATGGGCCTCACTGTGACCATCTGCACCCTGGAGGCACTTTGAGTTGTTGCAGTGGTCTATTATGAAGAGGCTGCAGAAAATCACTTTGGAGTGCTTTGGGTAAAGCTGAAAGCTCATGTCAGTTTCCTGGTTTATTTATCCTCTTTCATTTCAGGGTGAGGATTAGTTTGCATTTGCCGCTTACTTCAGCTGTGCATGCAGATAGTTTGCATCGCATACCCAATGCACAGTGCACCAACTTGGTGTGTGTCTTACCCACAGCTTCACAGCAGTAGTAGCTCTTCTTATGGGATCCCATCATTATTTTTCTTCCATAAATATGTCAGACACAACCATCATGGTCTGATCTGTGTTTCCTACATTTGAAAACAAAAAACAGTGATTTTTGTGTAGTGGTTCTTTCCTTATGGGGATGTTGCAAATGGAAGGGAGGAGACGTCTGTCAATGTCTCTTGTATTAGCACACTGTCATACACAGAAGAACAGAGTGGAAATATTTTTTTGAACTTCCTTTGCCCCTGGCGTTTGATCAACAAGTGCCTGGTGCTCTCACATTACAAAGGGCAAGGCATCATACTCTGTGACGGTCCTCTGGGTAACCAAAAGTGAAATGATTCATCCGAAGTGTATACAGAAATGCACTATGCCAGAGCCCGGAGAAATAAAAACACGATGATATACTTTAGACACCCATACACTACATAGCAGACCATTATCTAAATCACGTGATAAAGGGTGAGGAAATTACAAATTTCAACTCCAACCACAGTCATCTACATCTCCGGTTAAATGAATAACCACCTGATTTGAAAGCCATTGGATTAGCCATTCAGATCATCCACTGCACTGAATGAAAACTACTGTCATTTAGGCATATCTAATAACAGGCAGGAGTAATACCTTAAGTTCTACCAAATAAATTTCAGACTTATTATATATAATTAACAGCATTTATATCTATAGCATTTCCCTTTTAGAAGGATATTACATTGATTTACTGACTCTATAACACAGTTCTGGACATCAGAAATAGGAATGACCAATTAGGTCATCTAAGTCCACTATTCTGCTGGTGCAGGTTTTATATGAGGATCACTTCACGCATCACTGAACTACAGCCACTTTGTTGTCGTTAGGCAATTAATCTGCCATACGCCTGCCTATCATACCACTATTCTATAAAAGGGCAAACTAAAGTATAGGAAAATCAGTATGCCCTTGGAAATTACCTCTAACTTTGACAGTTTGAAAGTCAGATAACCTGCTGAGGGAAGCCATTTTATAATTGCTTTCATACACTCTACGTGAGCTGAGAATCTGGCCAAGAGAATTTAGGGGGTCAGAGGTCACTTATACTAGAAGAAAACTAAAGGAAAGTCCTTTATACAACATGATTGCATTTGTGCTTGTTCCCTTTTAGTTTAATACATTAATTTTTAAGTCCAAAAAGGCATTGCTAAGCTTGATGCAAGCTGTTTAATGAATGAATGTTGAAGTCATTAATCTCTGAATTATCTGCGTGCATTCACAATAGGCAACAGCAAAATTCATTTTGTCATATTTATATTTATTGCAAAATACTGTAGGAAATGATGAGATATTCTACAAATATTCATTATTATGAAATATTATTATAGGTAATATGAGGATTTTTCATTGAGATGGATTGAAAACTGGCTGAGCAGCCAGGTCGAAAAGCATGGCGATCAGTGAAACAAAGTCTAGTTGGAGGCTGGTAACTAGCAGAGTAACCTACGGTCAATACTGGGTCCAATCCTGTTTAAAATCTTCATTAATAATCTGGATGGTGAGGCCAAGTGGACCCTCAGAAAGTTTGTAGATGACATAAAACTGGGAGGACTGGCTGATATGCCAAAAGGTCATGCTGCCATCCAGAGGGACCTCAATCGGCTGTAGAAATGAGCTGACAGGAACCTCATGTAGTTCAACAAGGGAAAATGTGAAGTCCTGCACCTAGGAAGGAACAATCCCATGTATCAATACATGCTGGGGGACACTCAGATGGCAAGCAGCTTTGCAGAAAAGGACCTGGGAGTCCCAGTGGACACCAAGTTCAACATGAGCCACAAAGTGCCCTTGCTGCAAAGAAGCCTAATGTTACAGTGGACTGCATTAGGAAAAGCATTGCCAGCAGGTCAAGGGAGGTGATCCTTCTCCTTCCTTCAGCACTGGTGAGGCTGCCCCTGGAGTACTGAGTCCTCCTTCTGGGCTTTTTAGTAGAAGAGAGAAAAGGACATAATCTAAGAAAGATTATTAAGGGACTGGACCATCTCTCCTTTGAGGAAAACTTAGAAAGCTGTGACTGTTTTGCCTAGAGAAAAAGCGTCTCAGGGGCATCTTATCAATATATATACATACCAAAAGTGAAGGTGCAACGAGGATGGAGCCAGGCTCTTTTCAGTGAAGCCAAGTGACAAGAAAGGAGGCAATGGGCACAAATTCAAACACAGGAGGTTCCCTCTGAACATCAGGAAACACTTTTACTGTGAGGGTGACTGAGCCCTGGAACAGGTTGTCCAGAGAGGCTTTGTAGTCTCACACCTTGGAGATATTCAAAAGTTGTCTGGACACTGTCATGGGCAATCTACTCTAGGCAGCCCTGCTTGAGAAACCAGGGTTGGACAAGATTATAACCAGAGGTCCCTTCCAACCTCAACCATTCCATGCTTCTGTGGACTCCAAAGGCTTGTTAAAGAGAGTTGGAGAGCTTAGCCATGGCAGAGGACAGTGGAGAGCGTACTGTCCCAGCCATCACTTAGAAGACTAATCTGCTTACTTTAGAAAAAGTCTGTGCTCCCTAAGTGCAGACCATACAAAAATACTTCTGTATTTCAAAAATTCAGGGAATTGTATGTGGCACTGAATCTTGTTCAGCCTCTCTCCCTGTTCCTTTTGCTTTCTTCACTACCTGATATAGGAGTCAAAATAGATACTACGTGCACTTAGTTGAAATCTTGAGCACTGCCATGAAACAAGGGTGCTGCGAACTTTTTCTCCTGCTTAGCTGTGTCATCTTCATCTTGCTAATGCTCTTGTGTAAATTCTAGCTTATTATTATCATATCTGCAGAAGTATGTGGGCATGGTGAGGCCAGACAAACCAAGCCAGAGACAGCAAACCTTTGACTGAATGAGGACTTGAAACCTTCTGCTGTGATTTTCCTTCTTGGACATAGAAGTTCCCTTTTTAAAAAACTAATTAGGGAAGAGATAACCAGAAGCCATATCATTGCACTGAATATAAGAAATAATGGTTCTTGGAACAAAAAATATATTATTGTATTCTTTTATTTGTAAATCTGTTTTACCACCAAACTCTTAAAAATGGTTCTTGAAATGTATTTTTTTTTCTTCTATTTCATAGGTTGTATGTTTTTTTCACTTTTTTATTTTTTTTATTTTAAAGACAGACTATTAAAATACTGTGTATGGTGTAATATTGTATAGAACTCTCATGGGAATATTTTTAATTTATGCAACATGCTTTTGGTCTGCACATGATCATTGGGCATTTGGCTGGGATTTCTAGACATTTGCAGTCCTCTCAGAACTAGCTACTGCTCTGAATACACGACTGATAATTCGGAAATCCTGGGCAAATGACCAAAGGCTTCTAATTCTATCTGGCAACATTTCTGGACAGAAAAGTAGAGTATGTTAGAAGCCCATCTATAAGGTAGCTCTAATAATCCTAAATGAAGTGGAACAGAAGTTAAAGAAAAAGTGGTTTTTTAGGATTATTAGTCACTGTCCCTTAGAAAACTAGCTCTCCTATCAGGCCTTAAAAACCACATTTTTGAAAACTTGTCTAGTGTAGATAACAGATGAAAACGGAACACAGGTTATTGTCTATCTAATTTGAACTTGTACTTTACTAATACTGTGTGAATCCTGATGGGGAATTAAGAATGCATTTCATTAAAACATTATCACTTCAGAATTCTGAGATAAGGTATTCTCTAATATTCAGTAATAGGAAACATAATCTCCACGTCATAATTTATTGATATATTTTCTTCACTTTAGAACGAAGAATTCCCAGGGGCGGATGCCCAGGAGCACGGGCAATAAGAGCAGAAAAACTTCTAGAAATCATGAGAAAATATGTTTTGAAATCAGACATAGACGTAAACCTGTTTCATGACTCTCCACACTCCGGACTTCATGGAAAAAGCTTAATTGTGTATCTTGGGCTGTTGATGAAAACATTGACTCTGGTATCACATTAAATAGAGTTCCTGGCATTAACAGTGTACGTATTTTATGAAGGGTCATCAGAAGGCAAGAGCTAGTCACCACAATATACATTGCAATGTAGAAAATCTCAGTGATTTTAATGTTTTCCAGAAAACATTAAATTGCTCAGCTTAGACTCCAGTTTTAAGGTATGTTGAGGCTTTGTGCCTCTTCATTTTCTGCTACAATCACATTTCGGGGAGATCTTATGTTGCTCCTCCTTGACCTACACATTACTTTTAAAGATCACATCACCTCCAAGTTAAATGGATTGTATTTCTCTATGCTTCTGACAACATACTACTTTTGCACTGCAAAGTGCCAGCTGACACAGTTGATCTAAACACAATGTAATCCTTTGATTTCATAAAACTTGAACATTATTAGAAGAAAGTACCAACATGATACCTCATGGAATTGTGGTCAAGAGGGGAAATTGCAAAAAACAAGTCTGTGTAGCTTGGGCCTTTGAGCAATCATGGCAGACCATTGTTTACTGTGCTGTTTGCCTTGACCTCATAGCACTCCTGCTCTTCCATCAAGGCTGAGAACTTGCCTGTTCCCAGGTATACCATAACGCTACATGGAGCAAGTTGGCTCAGAACCTAAATAGGGGGTATGAGTAGTTATGCATGAAATAGGAGGCTTCATGTTATGGGAGCTTGTGTCAGGCTAATAGAGTGGTAGTGGAACCAGAGCACTAAAACTCACACAGAATATACAGCAACAAAAAGGAATTAGTTAATATCTAAAAAGTACTGTATGTCCAAAGTAGCACCTCATATAACTGCAGTTTCATAAATATGGCTGGAGAAACTCTTCTAAACCAGTTGTATTAAAACAGCTAAAATACAACCGGAGAAATCTGGATAGAAAACGGGAGTTTGGGTTTCTTGATCTGTTGACTTTTGTGTTTCCAGTCTCTAACCTGTACTCTGTCCCTTAGCTGAATAGCCTTCCCGATGAGTTAAATACAAAAATAAGATCAATGACCATAGCACCTATCCCTTAGAATATACTTTTCCCCATGCTTTTAGATGTTATTTTTGCATCTGAACCAAGCACTGGATTTCATCTTAACTGAAATACAATGCTGTTTGATTCTGCTGCTGGCGCTTCCCATGGAGGTAAACGAACGGTGATCACTTACAAACTTTGGGTTTAAAAATTAAAGGCTACATGGGGCTTTCAATATTTCTGCAGGTTATTGTATTTACTTGTCTTTTCTCTCTTCTTTATTTTTTTTTTCTCTCTCCTGATTTCCTTAGTGTGGCGGTGGTCATAGTGCTTTTTGTTAGTATCGTGTAGGGTTAATCTGCGTATTTTCTGAAAGGGAAGGAAATTCTCCATAATTGAATCCTGCTTCTCTTAGCAAGATGCACTTAGGGTGCTTCTTCTGCAGACACAGAAAGGTGCTTGTATTTTATGGACCCATCTGAGAAGACATAGACAATCAATAAGATTCTTTAAGGCCAGTCTGAAAGAGCTCACAGAGGAAAAAGCTTGTCAACCAGCACAAGAAGGTGGACGGAGAAAACTAAAGTATAAAAATGGCCTCTGATGGGCCTAGGAAAGATGGGGAGATGATTAATTTTAAGGATTCTGGGTGAGGTTTTACTGTGTCCTGGAGATCAAAGGCAAACAGACGAATATTTGAAAGGTTGTCTCAGGCCTTTCCAGAGGATGCTGTGGAAGAGTACCAATTTTCTTCTCACAAAAACATCAAAAGAAATGTGATTGGTACTTGTCAGTAAGCTAACCCCAGAATCATTGATGTGTTGGGCCCACAGCATAATGATCAATTTTTTCTAGTTTGTGAATAGCGTAAGTATGACCAGTTAATGATGAAACTACTTGTTAATATAACAAACAAAGAAATTCACTCTGAATTATTGTCTTCCGTATTCACTTGTCTTATTCAATAGGGACTTGGTGGCTATTTCTGTATTATGGCATTGCACTGACTGCAACAGTATCATAAGCATATTCATGGAATGGCAGGATATAGAAAATAAGGCACTGAGAGCATGGGATTATTGTCAGCTTAAAGTGATCTGGGCGAATAGTGTTTTTTTTATAGTTCCTCTACAGTATTCTGATCTCCAACTCTGTGCTTTAGTACAAACTTATGTCAAGGCTACACATTGTCCTACCAAACTCAGTTAGATAAGGTCAGGCTCATGAATTGAAGGTGTTACTGTATTTTTATACTGTTATTGTTGTGAATTCTGCAGCAAGATAACAGTATTAGCATGATTCCTGGAAGCTGGAATCTGCAAAAGAACAGATAGTAGTGTGATTTTTCCCCAGATGTGTTGATTACGGATGTCTTCAGTTACATCTGCCTGAATTTTTCACACAAAGAACTGATCTGTCCTAATCTAAGTGCCCTTCACCATGTGCTGTGATCTCTTCCCTGGGAAGCAGATTTGGTGATTTGACTACATGCCTCTTGCCCTCTCTATCTGTAATGAATCAATAATCCAGCAGGATGCTAGTGGCCATTCTACTGGTCTAAGTGCTGTCTCTCAGGTGAGATACAAATTCTGGACTACTTAAAGAATGTGTCCCCTTTTGTACAAGAGGGACAGTATCATATTCTGTCTTCCAAATTTTCATGCTTTTCCCTTCTTATTTAAACTTCACAGGGTATTAGTTGAGATTTTATGCTAAATTCTTCTGATTTTTGTTACAGATATGGCAAAACAGCTGCAGTGCTTCTTTCTGGAGGCAAGTGCATTTCATTAGTGACAGAATGACCCAAATAGATCCACTAGCTGTCACACAGGAGACGAAACAAGTTTCTTTCACTAGTGATTAACTCTGCCCCTACCTTCTTCTAAGACTTACAGTCTTTTTATCCAAAGAGTTTAAAAATAGTATATTCCACAAAAACATGTGTTCATCAATAACAGGTTTGTAACAACTTGAAGAAAATGTGAGATCTTGGGGCAATCACTGAATCCTTTTACAACTTACATAAATTTTTTTACAAATTTAAAATATAGAACATTCACCTTCCAATTTTGCTGTTTTGACAGTGCTGAAAATAATTGCTCTTAATACACTTAATTTACACTTAAAAGCAATTAAACCTCCCTTGGGATCCAAAACATTTTTTCAAATTAAAAACCTTGCAGAAAGTTATGAATGTGTTGTCTCTTTATATTGCCAGCCTGTTGTTCAGGTATACATCTACTAGATGCTTGTGTGGGCCTTACTGCTGAAGTAGCCGAGTACAGCTATCAATGAGTTATTTTCTCCAAACGTCTATATGGGTCATAGATGTATCATACAGTGGAAAGGCAAGTTCAACAAAGCTAAACAGGAGGTCTGCAGCAAATCAAGAAGAGAATCAAAATGTCACGGTGTCCAGTCTTATCCTTTAAATACTAGATAGTCTTCCTTTACATAATTACATGTTTTCTTTGTTGCAAGGTGCAATTATATTGTCTAGAGACTCATAAGATTCTTCAAAAAGCCCCCGCACGGAAACTGGGGAGCAGTGACTTGAAACATATCAGAAGTGGCTTTTTGAGAAGTTCAGCATTTACTGAATGTCTTTCTTTTATTTCAATGAATTACCAATACGGAGCACTGGATGTATTTGCCTTCTGGTGACTTGACGTGATATTGTTTGTGTATGCAGAATTTAGTGATCGCGTCTCATTCAAATTAGAATATGATTTAAAAAGGACATGGAGTCAACATATATGCAGAGATGCAGATGGTGACAAAGAATCTTTGGTAGAACAGCTACTAAATACTAAATTTAGGGAAGACCAACAAATTATGTTAATAAGCCGCTGAGGAGAATCCTGGCATCAGAAACCCTACAGAGAAATACTGTTTTCCATCTAACACAGTGGAATCTGATACTGTATGACATAAAAAGTAGCCTCTAAGGAATACTGCATTCTAAATATATTCTTGACACCAATGCACAACTACTTCAATCTGTAAATTTAGTTACTTCTTTTTCTTTCTCTGCTAGGGGACATCATTGTGCTTGAATGAGAATTGAAGTCACTTCTGATGTTTCAATTCACGTATGCAGTTGATATCTTTTTCGCTACTATGATCTGGTAATAGACTTTTATCTTTTATTGGTTATTGTTTATAGTAGCTTCATATTTGCATTTTGTAGTTTCACTTGGAACAATCAAAACCAATAAGAAGAATCTTGCATCTGAATTTCATTTCCTCTTCTCACCTATTAATATTCATGTTTCGTGCCATGCACCACCATTAAAGAGAAAATCCTCTTGGCTATGTGCAGCAAGACTTAGAGAAAGATCGAGGAAAATACACTTCATGGTGTTGTGCTTAGGTCATACAGAAGAGCAAAGTTAAGAACACAGTAGCATAGCTTTTGGGCAAGAAGTCTGTTTTAAATTGTGTCAAATGCTCCTCCAATACAAAATGCCTCGATATTGCTGTTTCTAATTAAAGAAAGGTTGGTTGCTGGCAATCTTGCCGATTAAGGGGAAAAATAGGCAAGGAGTGAAGGAGCTATTTAGGGAGTTCCATGCTTAGGAAAATAATGCTGTCCCTTACGGTAATGCAGGACTCTGCACCTCAGCAAAGGCTGGAGAGGAGTGAGCTGGCCAGGAGGGAGTGGAAGGAATGGCCAAAGGGACTAACCAGTTTGCGGCAGCCCAGAGCTGAGTTGGCTGAAGCATCTGCATTGCACAGACGTGTGGGCAGGAGAAGGGGTTTATAGAACTCTTTTTTTTTTATTATTTCTAATATGTCTTCCCCAACAGTCATCTGTTGTCCATTTGAAAAGTTAATTATTCAGATTTGTATTTGAATAAAACCTATGGTTTCTTTTTAATGCAAAAGCCTTTTGGCTTCTGGGGAGTTTCTCTGCCTAGACTTAAGGGAGAAGGTCTAGGCAAATCCACTCCAAAGCCTGCTTCAAAGCCTTATCAAAGAGATTTTACAGAGCTGATGAGTGAGGCAGTAGCACTGAACTCTCTCAGGTATATTACCATGGAGGTTTCATCTTTGTTTCTGGTCTAAATATGTTAATGATTAAGATGATAGTTATCTGTCAGAACACCTGTATTAAGAACCCAGGTATTAAGTTTCTTAAGGTCCCTGATATTATATTTGAATAGCAGAATCTTGAACAAAATCTTTGTAGGGAGACTGAAGCTTTCCCTGCTCTGCACTTCCTGAATATGTTTCCATTCTGTTCTTATTCAACATGATGTCTGCTATTACTGTTTTATTTAAACATTCTTCACCAAATTCTGTTAGTTTCACCAGCACTGACAAAGCCAAGGTGAAGTGCAAGCATTTTTTTGACATCCTTTTTCAAGTAATTTCCTCTTCATCATCCTTTCACGTGACTTCTTTTTCTGAGATGCACACTCTTGTGAGCCAGTCCGCATATAATACTTAGTATAAGCAATATTTATACATAAGCCGCTTAATCTTAGGGCCTGTTTCTTTTGAAAGAAGTGTGCTTATTTTATGTAGGCTTCTGACAGTGAAATGAAGTGACAACTATTTTTTTCCCCCTATTATCTGCTCCCTCTAGTGTGCTCATAGCTTTCCTTTATTTTGTGCTTTGTGAGGTTGTGTGTGTGCATGCCGCGCACCATTGTGTTAGGCAATGCAGAAAATAGCACAGTTCCCTAAAAGCACAAAGAGAGGACGTTCATATAAGGAAAATCTGAATAGCTTGAAAAATCAGGACAATCATTTAGTCAGTTTTTTAGATTAATAGCAGATGAGCTCTCAGCTTACATACATAAAGATCCACAATAAAGGGCTATAATTCACATACTGGACTTCTAGTTGACTGGTAAAATCAGTCTTTTCCTTGCAGCTTTTCTGATGGTATTTGAAGAAAATGAGAGATTTGGCATTTCTTACTACGTATTGCCCCCTACAGATATACTTGAAGATGACAATAAACTGAGTACAGAAGGAGAGTATATGTGACTGTACTGCAGATTGCCACAAGTCCAATTTTTACTCATTGAAAAGTTGAGAAATCATGTTGCCTATGTTAATGAGGTTTTAGCCTAATTGTTTATTTTTAAATTCATTCATGGTCATACAAAAAGCAAAAATCGAAAACAAAGAAAAGCAAGCAAAACAGCGTCGGACTGTACTGATTTTCAGTCTAGCGATGGCAAGGCATCTTGAACACTGTCATTTTTCCTCAAGCCTTTCCCTCCACTGCAAACAGAAAATATTAAATCATCTTATGCAAACCAATATCCATGACCATTTTATTCTAACATAAAGGAGAGTTAAAAAGAAATAAATATGACTTGTTTGACAGGAAAAAACATCATTCAGAGAGAAATTCATTGGTGAGAGACCTTTAAAAACTGATGGTTTATATTCATATTGTATGAATATAGAAGAGTAAATTAAGCATGAGAATGTGGGCACTCACAGGTGCTCACATACATAGAAACCCCCTTTTTTTAACCTGCATTTACTAAGGAAACTAACACAATAACTGCAGAAAGTAATGATCTTATAATGGAATAAGCATATATCATATCAGTAATTCTATGTTAATTGTTCAGTATGAAATACCGTACTTAGGAGAAAAATTTGTCAAGCAAAGATTAATGGTAACTTGCTTTTCTAAATGCATAAGGTGGTAAACATGGTTCCACAGGATGATCACAATGTTCATCAAAATACGAGTGCTCATTCTATTTCAGTTTACATTAATGGTTCTGCAATTAAATAACTGGCCCTGCAAAATCCTTCCATGGGTCTGTACTGTTTGGGTCACCCATAGGATGTTAGGAGACATCTTAGGAAACTAAACATTTTCTCTGCCCTTCAGGGAACTGTGCTCTGGCTGTGGCCTTGAGCTATACACCAGGGTGGGACAGAAATTCCTCAAATGAGAAGGAATTTTAATTCCTTGGAAGTGCGCTAAAATGTGATGACATTACCCATGTCGGTCTGCCTTTATTCAGTAGCCAGCTGCAGCTGTGAAGATAGGTCTTTCTGAACCAAGAATCCAGGATGGTAAAAGTGTCTAATAAGCAAGAAGAGATTTCATGTGCTGTTATTTGACAAGTCCAATCCAGAATATCTCATAGCATTCTCACAGGCATCCAGCTGCCGGGAAAGCTCAGGAAGCCACCTCCCTGCCCACTGACTACAGATCGCTTAGTCATTACATGGTGCTCCTTACCTTATGGCTTTAGTACAACAGCAAAGACCTCCTGTTATTGACGGCTTACTAGTGGTATTTTGTAGAACTGACGCATTTTTTCCTGTATTTCCAGGATATATTTATTATAATAACAAAATATTATCACAACAAATAAATTAGTATAACTGCTTAGGATTTCTTCACTGTGGTTCTGATTTTTGTAAGAAACATTATTTCGCCAAAGCAGTAGGCTTTTGCAGAAATATACTTTTTTGAACAATATTTTCACTAAGGATGCTTCTTAAATCCAAATTACAATGCATTTATCAAAGAGGAAGAGTTTACACTGCCCAGGAATTTTGCTATCCAGGCTGTGAGTGACCCAAATTCAAATCCCTCCCCTCATTTGAGCACCTTTGGTCAACCACTTCTGCACTGATCCAACTACTCTGAGGAAAAACTGATGAAGGCAGTAGAAAATGGGTTTCTTAGGCCTTTCTGTATCCCAGGTCTTTCTGTATCCCAGATAAATTTGCTCATTAGAGCTTCACCACAGAAATGACATTTTCTGGACTGAGAGAACCTGGAAACCAGACATACCCACAGGAATATACCAGACAGTTCTACTTAAATCTTCAAAAGGCTTTTATAAAGGCATTTGAGGAAGGAGACCTGCTGTGCAAAGAAAAGCTGTTCTGGTCTGGGTAATATTGATATGCAGACAACATTTCAGTAGCATTGGTCCAGCTTCTCAAAATGCTTCAGACTCAATTAAAAATCTCCTCTTCGGAGGTATTCTTTCAGTGTTTCAATTTCTTGGTTGGACATCTTGTTAGAAAAATGTGCAACTAAATCTGTTGCCTTCAGAGAGGGCTTTTTCCTAGGCTATTTATTTTCTTTCTCTGATTGTAATATGAGTTTTTTAGCATGATAATAACAATGCATTTAATTATATATACATGTACGTGATATATATATATGTACATAGTAGGCATGTACACACACATATATATAATGTATGTATATAATATTTATAGAAATTATATATATTTTTATATATATTATATATAGTGCTCAGCATGCTAAAAGGCCAAACTTGTGGAAAATTTTAGTGCATTTCTTATCATATGGCATTATTTCAATTCACGTCTCTCTATATATGAAAATGGGTTTTATTTGATATTCAGGTTATTGAAATTTAAAAATGTGATGTTGGGTGTTGCTCAGTATTTATCTAATATCCTTAGCTAATATCCTGAAATAGATGGAGGGTGGTAGTGAGAGTTCCATTGGACCCAAACTCTTTTCATGTGATTTTCTGGTAAGCAGAAGAATAATAGCAAGCTCAAATGCAGTTATAATTTTAAAAATTACTGAGCTGCTGGGAATAGGAGATAATAAGCTATTCCTAAAAAGCCATCAATTTTAGGTGAGTTGTTTGGAGTGATGTTTTTCTTTTTTTTTCACTCTTCATTTACGCATAATTTTAAAATTACCTGACATTCATGACGTGATTATCATGAGATAATATTAGCTAGCATATTTATGGCAATTCATTATAATTATCCATGCATTGACTCAGTATTTTGAATCAGTACTCGGAAGAATAATGTCAGTGTCTGTTTTCATATCATTTCCTCTTTTTGCTTTCATTCTCAAAATAATACCATGGTACCTAACAAACATGGTATGTCTTTGAAATCACAGATATGTGAATAAACACTAAAATGCAATGACAAATCCTCTGTTTCTCTCACCCAGTTTCTTAACATTGACTTTAATACTTTTAGTGAGAAAGACAATTTTTTTAGCAGTGACCTTTCTTGAGCTTTTTAACACTGTTAAAATTTATAATAGTTAAAAAAATATTTAGAAGGCAGAAACTATTTGTATTATCTATTTTTTCTTTAGCGATAGTATATCTTTCTTCACGAAGAACATTGTTATGCTTTTATATGCTAGGTCCACAAGGTATGCTAGTGTAAATAATCATCATCATAAAAAATGTATCACTGTGCAGCTAGAGAGGCTTCTTCATTTTGGCCCTGATATTGACCATGTATGTCAGAAAGAGCTGGTGGTAGCGTACGAATGCCTAAGTTAAACCCCTAAATTTAGAAAACAATGCCATCTCCTTAGTTTAAATGAGCACATGGAGTTACGTGGCTGTGGAGACAGAATGGGTACCATAGCCCACATAAGCATACTTGGCTACATTGAACGTGCTTTGATTTTCCAAGGCTCAGCTGCAACTTTTTGAGTTGTTTATATGATTTGATGAGTTCTTCAGATAAAATCATAGGTAGAAATAGAGAAGAGCATTAGAACACCTCACAACTACATTATTCTCTTAAATTACCACAAATAAGTTACTCATCCTAACTTTGGCTTTGACTGCTACAGGTTTTGGCATAATTTATGCTCCTGTGTAACTAACAGAAATGTTACCCTAGGAACACATCAATCTACTTTAGGCTTTATTTATTGGGCATTCCAATTTTAAGCAGTCACTATCTTTATGTCATGTTCTGTGAAGATCCCAAGAAAATATTTTGTTTTCTATGAGCTAAAAATTTGATGAAACAACATCAAAGAATGGCTTGCTTCTTTCTTGTTTCTATATTAATAGATTATACCATCTATTTATGAGACTTTCAGCTCACAGTGGAGTGAGTTTTGCCTGCTTATGCCAGAGTCACTTTCAAACAGATAATACTGAATCACAGAAACTGCTCTAAAAGCTACAATAGTGAAGGAGAATTTTCAGCTTCCCTTAAGAGCCCTTAGCAGTTTGGAGGATGAGAACCTAGAAAAACACATGAAATACCTGCAAATATTAACTGTCTCTGCTGTAGTATAAGGGCTATTCAAATAGGAAAAATTTGGAGTGTCAGTCCCAGATGAGACAATAAAGGGAGAAGAGTTAATAGCTGTTTTTCAAAATCCCACTCTTGAAGCAATCTAGAATCATAAGACTCTATTTGTCGGCTTTAGAGCCCTACTTATGCTCTCCCCTATTCATGGAAATTGCTATATCCACATGATTTCCTGCCTGGAACGTGTTGAAGAGAACCTGACAAATACAGATTGCTGAAATGGAATAAGGGGGAGTTAACAAAAAGTTGAGAAAATATAACGAGTTAACTAATTCTTCTATTTTATGTTCCTGACAATCTGTTATCAGATTAGCATGTATCAATAAATACAGATCTGGTCCCTGATTATTAAAAGACAATTTAAAAGACACATATCTCATTTGAAATTCATGGGAACAATTTCATACCACATTAGAAATAGAAAAATTATAGGAAATAGTTGCACGAACCTTATTCATATGAGATGGCATGACATGAAACAAGAAAAAAGGGCTGGAGATCAAATTTATTTTAGATCTAAAATAATCTTTGTACCATTTGAGTGGCTATTTGTTTTGTACTCAAGAAATGTCACGACTGAGGAAATTTGGCTTCTATTCTCTCTGAGATCAGTGCTTTTTTCTTGAAGGAACTCTACCTTCCCCACCTTTGGGCTCCATTTCCTTTCTCGTGCTGTGTCTGTCTTACCTATGCAAATGGTAAAAAAGCTCCAAAAGTTTTCCTTCCCGCTTCTCACATCAACAGCACAGAGAACGAGAGAGCCTCTAGGTGGTACTGTGCTATAAAAAATAGTTAGAAACAGCAAGAAAAATCATGCTAACTACTTATCCACAGTTCAAGATTTCACTTAGATTGTAAAGATATTTACAAAAGAGAGCCCTTTTCTACAATAAGTAGAAGAAGGGACTGACCCCTTGGGAGCATTACAAGAATGCCGCCAGAGCGTACAGGCATGAAACAAGGAAAGCCAAGGCCGCCTTGGAATTAAACCTGTCTAGGGATGTCAAGCTTAACAGGAAGGGCTTCTACAAGTATATTGGAAGCAAAAGGAAGACAAGAGAAGTTGTGGGCCCACTGTTGAATGAAACAGGAGCCATGGTAAGGGAGGATGCGGGGAAGGTGGAGTTACTGAATGCCTTCTTTGCTTCGGTCTTTACTGCTCGGCCCAGCCCTCAGGAGTCCCAGGCACTGGGGAAAGTAATGGGGAAAGAAGATTTCCCTTTGCTTGAGGACGATCAAGTGAGGGATCAATTAGAGCAATTAGATATTCACAAGTCCATGGGCCCTGATGGAATGCACCTGAGAGTGCTGAGGGAGCTGGTGGAAGTCATTGCTGGGTCGCTCTCCATCATCTTTGATGGACTAGATGATCTCCAGAGGTCCCTTCCAACCCTATGATTCTGTGGTTCTGTGATTCTGTGATTCCTTTCATGTGAAATTCACTCCAAGAAGCCAACACTCAAAACACCTTCAGTGTTTTAGCTGTGTCAAACTTCATTGCTTCCATTTTCCGTGGTTCTAACTGAGCTCTGCAGGATCCTATTTTGTACTCATTTTCACTGAGTTTATGTATTTAACACTATTAGCTCATAATTTCATTGCAGATTGATTCTTGTTTAGATATAGCAGAAAGTCTCTCTGACAAATTTGATAAATTACTTTCACATTAGCCAAGGTATAACCAAACATCTCACAAGAGAAGCAGAACGCTAGCTTTCATGTAGGACTCTTTCCAGAGCATATAAAACAGAGCCAAAACGCGCACAAGTGGAGGTGCAAATATGTAGCATAGAACAAAATAAATGTTTGAGATGACATGCTATTTGTGGTTAACACCAAAGGAAAGAACAAGTCATTTTACAGGAACTGAGTTCTCTTTCAGGAAAGAATTAGAACCTAAAATAGGTAAAACTGACATGCTTTCTTTTTTTAGAGGAAAAGAGGTCCAGATTTTGAGACAAGAAATAGTATCCCTTAGCTGCCTTGTGAGTATACACAGGCTCAGATTCTACCCTAGGACAATGAAAAATTTATGAAAAGTCTCTTCAAATATAAATTCTGCTTGTGAGCGTAATTTCAAATAACTTTGATCAGTATAACACAGAGACAGTTTGGGCTTGCTGAAAACATTAAAATCTCACTATATTTTCTGCTGCCATGCTGAGGAAGGAGTATGTACATGGGTGCATGGGAGTGAATACTGGATGTTAATTATAGTTTTTATGCCCAATATTAGCATTTAAAATATCAGAGGTTGTTAATTTACCCTTAAACTGCAGGTGTCCCAGGAGAAAGACAGAGTCTTTCTAAGAAGCTGGGCTCTTTAGCTCAGTAGCGTGGTTTTACTCCCACAAATGCCAGCCTTCCAGTCTGTGCTAAAACAAATCATTGATGACTTAGTATCTCAACTGCCATGGAAGGCTGATGAGCTACAGAAGGGAGGAGCAAGTTTGTGTCATGAAGCTGTAGGACAAGCTGCACATCTGCACCACACGTACAGCAACGAGCCACTCTCAGCAGACAGCCCGAGATGTCCCAAGATGAGGGGTAGGTCTCTGCAGGAACAGTGGATGGAGCAGGGCCCTGACACTTGCCTCCCCCTAAGCCTCACCCTGGGAAATAGAGCAGGACTAGTATGTGTTGAGCTGTACTTAACTATTGTAAAGATATCTTTGTCTTTTTTCTGCTTCTTGCATTTCTTTTATTCCTTTCTCCTCCTTTGCAGTGTGTTATCTCTTCTCCTCCCCTTCTTTCCACACCTTCAACGTGATCTGCATCTCTTGACCCTAATCCCACTCTGTCTTTTGTGCCAGAGGCTGCAATGATTGAGCCGATGATAAATTGATTATGGATCCTGTCCTCTTCATTCAGTGGTTCTTGTCAGAAAACCTGTCAGAAACAGTGTCAGAATTTTCAGGGTGGATTAAGATAATGGGACATAGAATGCAGGTAGAGATCTACCACAGAAACATTTTTTTCATTTTTTCATTGGGTTTGTGTCTGCTGTGAGATTAAATCTGAAACCACTACCAGCCTTGTACTCTCCTACCCAGAGAGCCGTTAACTGCTCACTTCATGCATACAAAGTAAAAAGAGCAGATGGGGAGCATGACCAGTGGGAATTTCTATCCTGTTCACAAAGAGTCCCCTGCATATATACTGTAGTAAAGCCTTCTTTCACTTTCTGAACTTTGATTTTACCAGTAAAATTCAACAGAAGTAAAGAACAGTTCTTCATACCGCAGCCTTCTTGTCAGTATAATTGTTTCAAATACAAAACTTCTCAGTCTTAGATTCTATATCCTTCTGCACAGAGTATTGGTTCTGGTAAATAATCTGATCAGACCTATTATTATAATTGTACTTATAAATATATCCTCTGCCTAAGCACCTCAAACTAGATTGATTAGCATGTGATTCCTGGTATAGACTCTGTTTCACAGCAGTAGTGTATTGTGTGACTTATTTTTTTAATCACAATTTTAGTGATCCATCTATCAGGTAAAATATGGCTTTGGAAGTTGTGAAATGGAATGCAAAAAACACCATTTGGATTACATAATTCATTCTGGCAAGGCCAAAGAATCTATGTACAAATGTCATTTCAAAGCAAGTAATTAGCTTAATCCAATCATCCTATTTCATTACTTAATAACTTATCCTCAGTACAACAGGTCATCGCATTAACTAAACGGCAAATGAACAATTCATGAAGTGTACTTACACTGTGCCTTGATGAATTGCTGATGAGTTTTTGTCTAAGTTCTTGGCCTCTACTTTATAAAAAGTGTAGATTAAAATTCACAAAGACAAGAAATCTACCTCACCTGGAGAGTGTATAGTCTATTATAGAGATCTTGTCAGTGAAAATAGCATGTTGTCTCTTAAATGTTTTATTTTTGTAACTCTTATTTTTGTATGCCTGTAATTGAAGTAGATGTACACATTTTGTCTGATGGATATTGGTGCTGTAATGTGACAGTTATTCAGTCAAGCGTTATTAATAGAATGCTTTTTAACTTGTACAAAGAACGTATCTAAAGACTGACTGGCCTGTCAGAAAGCAGTTATCACAAAAAGAGTGTTTTCATTTTAAAAAATGAATTGTACTTATGTGAACTTCTAACCTTGTTTCTCAATTGGTTAAAAGTTTTCATAAACGCTGGAAAACTGACAGTTTTTAATTAAGGTACGTTATTTGCTTTTTAGGCTTTCAAATGACTCTGAATTTGTTTGAGGTTATTTTCCCGCAAAATGGCACGGAACCATTCAGTAGGTTTGGAAACAGTAGATTATGTTATGTTCCTAAAATATATTTCAGACTGAATTTTTAAGCATTCTTGTTTTAAAATGCTAACCTTTAGTTTCCTTGAACTGTTACATGTAATGATGTCCAGCAGTCAGTGATTAATAGGAAATCACCTAGAAATGCCTCTTCCCATTGAAAAGCAAGTAAAAAGAAGTATATACATCAGTCAGAACCAAGCCATAAATGAGATAATCAATATGCAGTTTTGGATTTAAAAAAAATAAAATCTGTCTACAAATCCACATAAATATATATCTACTACTTTCTGTCTTTTTGTTTTTAGGTTCAAAATTTGAAAGAAAATACTCAGGTAATATAACAGAAAAAATAAAGAAGTATTACCATGGATTTGTGGGGTTTTTTTTAGAAAAATGTTGCACTTTTCTTCTAAACGTATTAATTAGAATGAGACAGTGAATGGAAGTGCTTGAATTGTGCCGCTGTTTAGGTTGGTTGTTCTCCGTGATATTGAAGAAAATGCAGAGATTCACAGCAGGTCTCTCAGTCCTGGGTGCGCAGTGGCACCTTTCTTTCCGCTGTGCGGTGCCTTGTGTGGGCCATTGCCCGCGGTGGGCTGGCGATTGCCTGCGGTGGGCTGGTGCGGCACCGAGCCGCCTGTCCCGGGAGAGGGCAGAGCAGCAACACCGCAACAAGCACTCTGCAGCCCAGTCCTGTATACATACAGAGCTGACACCTTTTGTTAAGACAGTTTTGCAAAGAACAGAAACATTGGATTATTTTAGAGTTTTTGAATCAATTCTAAGTGACCGGGGCACGGAGAGCTTCCCTGTATTTTAACGCTGAACCCCTGGACAAGTTGGAAATCCTAGTGGGTTTCTGTGAAAGGAAACTGCGAGAAGCAATGCTGGTTTGATGTGTCTCATGAGCGACTTGTTCACAAGTAACAAATGTTTTGGGGGCACTTGTTAAGTTTCAGTGCGTTTGTGAAATAGTGACTGCAGTGAAAAAAAAAAAAAAGAAGAAAAGAAATTGCTGAAACCTGCAGTTTAGAGGTTTGATCTTCCTGTTATGTCTGGAACTCCAGCACATTAGTGGCTTCACATGCTGTTCTGTCTATAATACCTATTCTCTGAATGGCTCTACAGGCTTGTCTGGGAATAATGAAGTCTCTGATTTGCAAGATTATCTGGTTTTTAGGTTAAAGCCTCACCTCTTTCCCATAGAACAGTGATGTTTAATGTGATTACTATGGGCATAAATGTGATGAAGGAAATTGGGCCCCAGATCCAACTTTGTAGTTGGCAGACAATGACAGCAAGAAAATATAGAATCAAACTTGACAGATCAGAAGGAGAGCGTGTACTGGAGGGTGTCCAAAACTTGTTGTGTACCTGGGATCCCCATACTTATATACAGCAGTGGGTACAAGCCCATGCAGATCTAGAAACATTGAGTCTCTCCTTAAGTAGTTTGTTTAGATTCTTTCTCTCAAAATAAGAGGCGAGACTTTGCTCTTGCAAGCTGTAGAAATGCTTATGGCATGATACTAAGGCTCTGAGACCTGAATGTATCATTTGGCCTGGCCTTCAGCCCTGGGACCTGAACGTACTGCCCGTCAGTTTGTCTCATGCATGTTCTTTTCTACCTCAAGCGCTTTGACATTCATTCAGCCAGGATACCCTGGGTTAAATTCCTCTTTCTCTTACTTTTTGCAATGAATAAAGTCCTATGAACTTAATGTATTTATTCTATATTTACACCTTGTAGCAAACCTAGTTGACTGTGGTCTTTGAATTTACTCTTCATAATGAAGCCAATATTCATAGCTGAATAATTGGAGAGCTAGACAGAATTATTGTTGCAAAAGAACCTACTGCAAGCCGTGGACTTTGTTCACATTCATTCATCTAGGCCAATACGCTGAACTGGAAAAACAGCCTTTAAAAGAAATACAGTCTTTACTGATGAAACCCATGTAGTCGATAATGGTTCTTTGGTCATTTGTTTTAATTACTCTCACCCGTGCTGACTGTCTAGTTTGAGCTTCACCAAGTCCAAGTTCCTTTGTTTAAATTTCAGCTATATCTACACTGCCCAGTAAAGTGCATCATAAAGTTGCCTGAGAGAGCACTGATTGAGCTAGTTCGGGTAAGACAGTGTGTGTGCTAGTGGTACAGCTTGAGCATTTCTGTGATACTTCATTAAATCATATTGACATTTTGTCTGACATTTATCTCCTATATGATTATGACCTAGAGGGGTCCCACTGCTGCCTTTATGCACGCTTCAGAACAAAATTTTAAGTCCACTGGACATTTCCTAACATGCTTTTTATACAGGCTATCTGCTAGACGCTAAGTACTATTCTTTAATATCCTAAAGAATTAATGCATGGATTAAACTTCATACAGGGAATAGCCCAGTGCTTGTTTAGCTGGCGTGAGGCCAGCATGCTCAGTCATTTGCAGGATAAAGCATTACTGATAAATGTCACCTTGCTATATATCTTGGTCTAATTTACAGATATTTGCAGGCCATTAATCTTATCAAGAGATGTTTTTCTTCTGTATACCAAACAAATAGGTTTTAAAAGCAACATTACTGCACTAAACTCTTGGGATTTTTTTAATAAAACCTCAGACAATAAATAACATTTAAATATGATCTCATAAATTGAATCATCAGAAATAATAGTTGGGAACTTTGCCTTCAGAAAAAGTTGGCTCATAAAAAGCTTGGAAATACATGATTTTCAGTGTATTTCAATGGAAAATATTTGAAGATATAAAAATGTTTTATTTTGATATTTTTGAAAAGGCAAGGCCCCTGTTTTTTGGGTTTGAAATTACTTTTATTCTGAACAGAGAAACAGGTACAGATAAGACAAAATTGTTCATATTATAATGAAACATTTAAGAATTAAAATATATGGCTATTTCTGGTATAATAGATGAGGTTTCAGGGGGGGTTGTTTTTCCACCTATGAATGCTTTGGACTTCAAAATTCTGCTGTGATTTTACCTGACCTTTTCCCCAAAAAAATCTTATGTCATAAGAAAACAATTTCCTGATAAGTTCTACATAATTTTTTTTTCAAGTTTTGCAAGAAAAGCACTGTAGAATATAGAATATAATAGTGTACAAAATGTTGATAATTTAAAAGAATCTTGAACATTATAAAGATGGAAATAATTAAAGGATAAATTAGAAATAAATAGAAATATTATTTTAAAATTAAAGTTCATATTTTTTAGAAAAACCTATTCCATCCATCTTAGTATGATTTGCACTTATTTACACCAGATTTTTCTTTAAGAGTTATGAATATGAAAACTATTTTAAACATATTTATCAAATAATTTACTCCACAGACGTATCATAATAACACTTAGTCTTGCTTTTTACCTAAAAAAATTATCAAAGGCGAGGTTAACATTTAAAATTGATCTTCTGCAACACAGTCCCACCATAAAGGCATCCATTAAATAATAAAAACATAATCAATAAAAATATAACAAGAAAGGTCAATCTTAGCTGTCAATATTTCTAAGTTTTATGGGACATTCAATGAAGAAAGTGAACTCGGTACGTCAGTATCCCTCTATCACATAGCATAAGGTACACTTACAAACTGTCACCACAGAAGGACCTGAGGAACCCAATCCTTTTCAATTACCATGAGACCTGTACTGTAAAGTCTTGTCCTGGTTTGAGATAGAACAGAACCAATTTTCTTTGCAGTAATTTTAATTTTCATTAAGTCTCTTCTAAATAATGGCACTCTCTGAAATTAATGGCATATTTCTCAGACCGTGTCTGCTTCTAGCAGATAACATCTGATATTTCTAGTGAATACCAAGGGATTGCATGTAGAGAGACTCCTGCTTATACTTAGTGCTATAACAGCCAAGGTCAGCTCACTTTGTTACGCACCAAGTTGGAGGGTCAGAAGCAGAGGAGCATAAAGGGGTTGCACCTGTGGGGAGGAGCGGACAGAGGTGACCCAAAACCGACCGACCAGGTATTCCATGCCATTTGCATCATACTCAGTATAAAAGCTGAAGGATCAAAGGGTCATTGCCCTTTCTTCAATGGCCAGCATCTAAGGAAGACTCAGGTCTGTTTGTCTGCCTTTGATCCCAATCCATGCATTCCTGAATCCAGTACCCGAATCCAGTTCCTGTCTGTCGCTGAGTGCAGTCTGGGACTTTCCCAGTGCCTTCTGGTGACGCGATCATCATCCTGGGAGCTTGATACTGGTTTTGTATAGATCACCTATATTTCATTAATTTCTTATTGATATTATTTTCTTTTTATTATTAATATTTCATTAAAGTAGTTTTAGTTTTCAACCCATAAGTCTCTCTCCCTTTTTCTCTCTCCCTTCTCTTCTGGGAAGGGGAAGAGAGGTTAAAGACAGCATCTGTCATTTCCTTAGTGGCCAGCCCAAGCTAAAGCACAACAAATCTCTTTAATGTGTGATGGGACCTATTTATTTTGAAAAGTTCCAGGCTTGGTACTACCTGCTGAAGACTTTCCCTGCTTGCTGTAAAGAGAATGTGAATATAAACTCGTGCAGAGCAGCAGCTCTCAATATCAGTGAAGATCCAAACATTAACCAGTCATTCATTGGTACTGGGCATAAATCGGGTGTAATTTGCAAAACAGTGATTATTCTACTAAACAGAATGTCTTTAGTATAACTGAACTGCACAACTTCAAAGTCAGTAAATCTCCTTGTAGTTCTTCAGCTTTGCATAATTGCAGATAAAGTGCTCAGATCCAGAGTCTACATTTATCTTTATCTCTGTTTATCAAAAAGCCTGAATAATTTTTTTTTTGCATTTAATACAAGAAGAGTGCAGAATCTTTATAATATGCACGTAGGAATCATGTGTACTGTATCTTTTGCTCAGCTGCTGTAGCTGGGCAGCATCTTCTTCACAACATTGTACTTTATAACATCAATTCATTCCAGATTTTTATACCTAGGCAGATATTTTCAATTCTTGCTAATATTAGTGGGAAAGAAGGTTGCATATACCTATGAAATCTCCAAATATATCTTTTAAAATGCACAAGAATAACTGATGACATAAGGGCATTTTCCAGCCAAACTTTAAAAATTACCTAATTCTCTTTATACAGTGATAGCAATGCAGGTTAGCCAGATTCCTAAAAAAAAAATGACACCAGTTCTATTACATGAAATTTTTACTTTTTTCCCAAGAGGACTAACTCAGTTGTTAGGACTTCACTAGGGAGAAATAGCCTTTATAATGAAACCATGAACAGACACTTAATGATCGAATTCATAAAAAATAGGGATGGGACGTTAGATGATAAACTGTTAAGGCCAAGCTATAATCAATATGCAAACAGTGAGCCTGGGGATGACTTACATAGCTGGGTAACTGTAGATTGCAATCGTATGGATAATGATCTGCTGTTCTCTAATGACTATCTTCACTAAACTTGGAACACAGCCGTGGCAAATCCTTGGGGCTAATGCTCAAGTAGCCCATGCAAGAAGAATCAATGCAACTTTCATTGACACAGTTCAATTTGCTGTGGCTGTGTTGCTGGTGCGATATAAAAGCATTCACTGCATGGCCTTCAGCAACTGTGAAGATGGCCTTCCCTCTTAGAAATCCTTTTGTCAAATACATACTAGGTCATAAAGAAAAAATAGTTGTGGTCAGACTCTTCCTTTTAATTTGTGCATCTGATTGCTTCTCAGGATGCATGACTTCTCTGAAACTGCAGCTCTGGCTGCAAAACTAGAATAAGTGACTGGTGACACAAATGAAATGGTAAGCTTTTCCAAGCAGTATACTGGACAATAAATGGGTATTTGTATGGGCCTGTTTCAGGAAAATCTGTCAGCACTCTGATTTTTGAGCATCTGCCTCAATTTCTTTTCATGAAGTACATATTTAAACCCTTTGCTGAACTGGCACATCAACCACAAAACGTGTTTTCATGGGAATGCAAACCAAGGAGGCAAAATTCCCTGGGAATCGTGAGCAGAATTCTCACTACCTGCCTTGGACAAACCACTTGAACTATTTGTTTTAGGGGGCCTGGCTTCCAATTATGTGATATTGGATTTTGCGCTGTGGACATTGCACTGCTGGGGGGCAGAAAAATGGCCAAATTTCTGAGTGTTTTGCATACTTTAGAGAGTCGGAAAGCTGGCTGCTGCCATATCATCACTGATGGACAAATAAGTCTGTATGGGTCCGCAACCATCAGTTCCCTCTGACTCCATTACCGTTCCTCTGTCTTCCTCTTATGGTTACCAGATTAATTTCTTAGTCTGTCTCCTTTTATCTTTGGAGAAGTAAAACTTTGTCTTTCCCACATGTCTCAGATGCCTTGAGGTGAATATGACCTGACAACTATTACCTGAGTGTTGTAAGACCTAAATGTATAATGCTCAAGAGGAATAAGTATTATAAACTGAGGAGTACTGTGTGTGGAAGTGCTAATAATTGGTGTCAGTATCTTTAAATCATAACTAGGGATGAAATGCTGGATTCAGAGCATAATTCACTGCTGAGTTCAACATAATCTGTCATCCTATTTAGCTGGATTAGACAATTGCAGTTTACATGGCAAGGATGAAACACTGCTAACTTGACTCCTATGAAAACCTTCAATACAATCAATTCTCATGAAAGCCAAATATGTGGAATTCATCAGCTTACTGAGGTTGTTGATTTTCTTTTAATGTGGTTTCGATGAGAAAAGATGTGTGGGAAGGACTACAAGTTGCAACTTGATTTTTAGAAACCTTTTATACCTCTCCAGTCTCAACTATTGACCCCTGCCCTGATATTTATCTCTCATTCTTGTGTGCCATGCAGGCTGAACCACATGGGCATAGCAATAAACAGGTGTTTAGAATCACAGAATCATAGAATTGCTTAGGTTGGAAGGGACCTTTCAGATCATCTAGTCCAACCATTGACCTAACTCCAACAAAAACCATCACTAAATTATATCTCTAAGCACTATGCCCACCCGTCTTTTAGATACCTCCAGGGATGGTGCCTCAACCACTTCCCTGGGCAGCTTGTTCCAATGCATAATAACCCTTTCAGTGTAAACATTTTTCCTAATATCCAGTCTAAACCTCCCCTGGCGCAACTTGAGGCCATTTCCTCTTGTTCTATTGCCTGCTACTTGGGAGAAGAGACCGACCTTCACTTCTCTACAACCTCCTTTCAGGTAGTCATAGAGAGTGATAAGGTCTCCCCTCAGCCTCCTTTTTTCTAGGCTAAACAATCCCAGCTGTCTCAGCCGCTCCTCAAGAGCACCGTTGCTCAAAATAAGTATATGTGGGTGATATAGTCCATGCAATAGACGAACATGTCTCAGGAGCATTACTGCTAAAATTGTACAATTAAAAGAAAATCAGAATGTCTGCTTAACTTCCCTGTTTATTCATGCTGGACATTTATGTAGCAAAATACAAATACACTCCCACAGCTATAAGTGGCAGGAATAAGAATGCACTGTGGTAGTCACTGCATCATATAAACAGAACAATCATCTAAAATTAACATAATAAGTCTTATAAAAACTCAAAAGGTGTGTAAGGGCAGAGTAGCTCAGAGCATCATAGTCAGTGAACTGTGCAAATCCACTGGTTCTGTCTATAGGAAAACTACCATAAGTATTAGCCTAAAATAAATTTGTAAAAGATAGGGAAGTTAAAGCCAGTTTCTGACTGATTTCCTGCTGCTTATTTGCACACTTACTCTGGCTCTGTCAAGCACACCTTTATATTTGTGCGCAGGTTTGGATATTCCGGTGTTTTCTTTCCAGAATCTTCATTCCCAATTTCTGTTTCTTGCTCCATTTTTCTTCTTCCTAAAACCCTCAACCAGCTTTATTTTTTTTTTAGTCTAAAGGTGTAAGTTTGATCTTTATCCCTTAAAGACTTGTAAATCAAAGGAACTTCTATTCAGTTTGATATGTAAGAAAAAGACCACAATGCCTGCCAGGCAAGTGGTCATATCAGAAAGCTATCAGAGCCCAGGTCTTGATAGCAGGCAGTATGTTTGAAAGAAGATCTTCCCCCATGGAGTTCACTAGCTCAGCTTCTGTAAACTAAGGTAATATAAGCACAAAAAGAGAAGCAGCCATGGGCTTAAACATGCAATGTCTGCAAGTTTCAATTGCAGTAATGCTATTAATTGCATCCTTTAAAAAACTGGGCAATAAACTTACTATTTATTGAATATTCCTATCTTCTTTGCAAGATTTCCTAGGCTTCCTTTCTTAGAGTTTATTGCAATTTATTTTAGACACACTGCACTTTACATAAAGGTCAGTGGAAAAATCAGAAACACATTTTGTCCCTAACAACCAAGCTTGAAGCCCTTGTTCTTAGCCTATATCTCATGTTCATCCGTGGATTTGAATTACTCATCTTTTGCACTTTCAGTTATAATCAGGTGAGGAAGGAACTGGAGTGGTGAAATCAATGGCATTACACAATCTAACTTGTATTGTTTGGGATAAAATGACAAAGTGGCTCTTTTTCCTGCATTATTTGAAAAGTCCAAGCCTTGTTCTGCATTTGCAGTGAAATTCACTTCAGTAAGAAAAAATAAGTATGAGCTTGTTTTGCCTATCTGAAAGGTGATCAGACGTATTGGCTCTTGTGGGATACTGTCTATGGAACCGGTGTGTTGCCACTGGGTCACTTACGCACCAACAGGTTTGGACTAGTTTTATTTGTGCTATCAACTCATTAATATCTTGTTCATACTTAGACTCACAGTTTGATGAATAGGTAGGTATCCTTTCTGCTTTTATTGCCTACTTCAAAAGTCACTCCCTACTTGGAAAGTGTTAGGAGTTCTACCCTCCTCAGAAGCACTACGCAATAGCTCAGGGTGGATTGTTGAATGCATTTTCAACAGAAATCACACAGAGAATCTTATTAATGACTTAGATTTCCAGGCTGGCAACTGAACCCAACACTTGCATCCCAGTGACACTATTTTAGTAAGTGTTCAAAATCTATTAGTTTTATATAACGGCCAAACACAGAGCGTCCAACACCAGTGACTCTGAGTGACAGTTAATAAAAAAGTCACAAATACATTACTTGTGGACACGAGTTTGCTCATGCTGATAAACAAACAAAAAAAAAGCCAACTATTTTAAAACTTTTTTAGCATAATAAAAGATAGGCATTCTGTGTCTTGTCATTTTATTGTTAAAAGCTTAATAGAGGTGACCAAGTGACCAAGTGACCTAGTTTGGGTATTATTGTCATTGAATTTATATATTAGTGTCAGTGTGATCAGAACTGGCTCCTAATCAATATTGTGAGAGACATTTTATCATAGGTAAAGAGTGGGAGGAGTCAGCTGAGTCCTGTTGACTATGGCCTGTTAAAATGGACAGAGATTTTTGATTAATTACTCTGTTTCACACCCTATACTGCACATCATTAATGGTTCCGAATGTGTTGAGACAAAGAATAACCTCTCCATACTGAACACTGAGAAGACAATATTTTTGTTCTTGTACGTGAAGTAGGATTCAAATCATACGCCAAGAGAACAATAATTTCTTCGCTCCTCCATAATGGTAGTTTTTCTTGGCAACAGTTTTAAATACCTATTATGCATGTTCCATATAAAGCTTTCCTGACCTATGGACTCTTAAGTTTCACTAGAGGACACATTTATTTTCTCAAGTGCAGACTGCTTTCCCTATACTAACTTGAAGTTATGTTCTTGAAAGATTGCTGTTTCCCCAGCCACTCCTTGTGCTACATGAAACACGTTCCAATTGTTTTTATTATAGTAAATTCAGCAGTAACAGCAGCCTATTTAAAACAATTTTAGCTAAACACATATTACTGCTTCCACAAGCAGAGCCTGAATTTTTCAGCAGTGCTTTCCTCTCTTCTCAGTGCCAGAGGGAACGGAAGGCAAAACATAGTGCTTTAAAAGTAAGCCTCTTCCATCTGGTCAGCTACCCTTAAACCTACTTGAGTCTGCCGGGAATAGCCTAAAATTGTTTCCATTTTTCATCTGTAGTTAAAACACTAAAAGGCATAATGAGAACAGGAGCTTTTATAAAATTACTGACTGCCAGAATGATGAATTTACTCTCTTCTATTAAAATGCTGCTGTGTTTTGGGTTTGATGTGATTTTATGCTGTTTGGCTATTACTCTGCTTTTAAAGTAGCTGTATGAATTTTTTCTTAATATTACAGGAGCAGCATTCCGGCTGCTACACTTCAGGGTCTCACAGACTTTATTTTCGGGGGATTGTGACTTCACTGTAAAAAAATCCTCCAGCCAAAAAAACCAGATCACAAAGTCTCAGCTTGGGAGTAAGTCAAGAATTGCTTGCTTAGGTTGATTTAAAAAAAAAAAAAAATAATGGTTTTCTCAATGCTGAGGGTTCTTTTTTATTTTAGGTATATTTGAATGTGTGTGTGTGGTTATATATTTCAGTGATGACATAAGCATTTTATTTCATAAACTGGAAGCCTACTTATATTGTACCAAAATACAGCACATCAAGTCCGTGATCTCACAGCTCAAAAAATCAATAAAATCAGGACAACTGAGCAGATTGCTGAATGTGACTCCAGAATCCTACACAGTCATTGAGATTCTCCATCCTGTTAGCAGTAGTTTCATGAGGAAGCTCCTCTCCTCTCCTCTCCT
>VXBH01002133.1:818788-838698 GCA_013400035.1 Rynchops niger
TCCCTTCTCTTCCCTTCGCTTCCCACTATGTTAGCCCTAGGAATGGTGACAAAAGGTTTTGTTAGGGACTCTGGTAGCTGTGGGAGAGGGATGATGTTTTGCTGTAGAAAAAAAGAATCGGTCTCAGTGGTTACAGGTTAACCCAGTGTTAGCCAGCTAGAAACAGCTCTGATGCCTTTTCCTGTGCAGGATTGCTTCATGATTTCTCCTTAATAACAATAAAACTTTCTATGGTTTACTTCCCCCTCTCTGTATTAGTACCTGCTCAGGGTGCTCTCTGGCTAAATGTTTAACAAATCCTTCTTTTTATTGGTGCTCTGACAACGCAATGGTATGTACCCATGTAAGTACTGGAAAGATGCCTTGCCATTTTGTTGATCTGCAGCAGTTCACTGCCAGAGGACAGGACATAACTTGCTACAGTTTTCCAGGCCCACTGCCTTAAAAGTTCGGTGGAGATGAATGGAGTTGTCTTGCAAAGCCCTGTGTTCCTTTTTCTTTCACTTATGGGCTGAAACTATGCCTTCTAATGGAATAAAATTGTTCTTTCCATGAACTGTAAATACTCTTTATGCTTATTTTTGTGCAGGACATGTTTGATTTTGCTGAGGTCCATGTGAGCAGTATGGAATATTGCTGATTTTCACGGGTTTACACTCGTATCATGTTAATTTTGAGCTTTTTAAAATGTTGTGTCTGCTTACACATGTGCCTGAACAAGTCATTTTAAAACCATACTGACAGCGATCTGCATATGCAGACCGTGCAGACTTCCATCAATGGCTCTGTGAAGGTCAATGATGCATAATCTAAGGAATAATCATTAATACTATTCAATGTAATGCCTTTAAGATGAAACTTCATCACTGTTTATCATCCTTACAGCAAATCTATTTGTAGGTATTGAAGCCCAAAGTGCAGATTTTCAGGATTAATTTAGGCAAGGAAAATCGGTGCATGAATTTACATAGCTGAACAATACTCCAGTTCCAAATACTGTCAATAGATTAAATTAACAAAATTCTTATTAATGTTCCACTCTTTCATGCACATCTGCATATTGAAGGTTGATTTATCGTTTTGATTTTAACTCTTAAACTTCCCCAGTCAATATTGTCTACATTCTTAAAGCATCTGAAGTGGAGGGCAATTTATTTCTCATGTACATCCATTACAGGGATATGCCTCTAACAACTTGAATCAAGTAATAATGTTTTTTCAATTCTAACATTCTATTATGCACCAAACACAGCAACTGAGGAAGTGATAGTAAAGTATTAAAAGTCTTTATCTCGCTCTTTATCTCTACTGTCAATTGCTGCCATATCTTTCTTCACAAAGATTTTCTTACTGAAAAAGATTACCTCAAATGTGCAAATATATCGAAATATTTTAAAAAATTAAGCCTTTAGGAAAGCAGCCTGCAACACTGTTGCAGAACACAGATTGTTATGCTTTGATGCTGGCTTGGACCTGGAGTATTGTTTTCGAAGAACTGTCTGTGCACTCGTCCTAGATTCCTGGGTTGATGAAAGAGACAAGTAGTAGTGTGTATCTGCAAGAACTTTAATCTACAGCCCCTGGGAAAAGGAATACCATATTCCATTTTCTGGACTGAATTACAAAAGCAACATATAATTTGTTGCACTCCTGCAGAGGAGCGTTCATTCCCAGAATATGTTCATTGTTTTCAGTTTCAGGACTCTGTTCTTGAGTGCTGTCTATTCCGGAGCTGCAGGGCTAAAACATTACATTTAAGTCAGCTAGAAACATTTTATTTAATATACTTTTTGGAGTTTCAGAGTAGATGAAGATGTCCATGTAAACACCACAGCAAAGGACTTTACATGAACATGAGGCTGTCCATTATCTCCTTACTATCAGAGGTGCTGGAGATATTTAGTTCTGTCACTATCCATCTGCACGCTCTTGGGAAGCCAGTTAAGAAAAAGAATATGTTAAAATACAAGTCTTTCTCATAATCCACAGAGTAACATTTTTTTTTAAAGTTGCATCTGCGAGAATCAAACAGTTCCATAACTGTAATTCATTCAATGATTTAATTCCACTAATATTAATAGAAGCCCACCTTATACAGAGTCTTAAATTATCGCATAGGGAAAAAATGTGACAAAAGCAGAGCTCCTCACCTCCTCCTTACCGTAAATTTCAAAGTAAAGAAGCCACAACAGCACTTGGTGAAAATCTGGCTGTGTAATATCCTCAGCCTTTGGCCCAGTAAGACTAAGGGCTTCTTATTATGGACACATCAACCATATAAGAAGAACTCGTACTATGAATCATACCGTGGTTCTGGGCAAAAGAAAGGGGCAACTCTCTCTGTAGTACCATATCTACAAAATCACATGGGTTTAGCCACCCTGTGCCTAAGCTCCTTTCTTTTGAACTGTGCAACAGTCCTATGATTATTGTCAGAAATGTTTCATCTAAACAGACAGAGAAAATGCTGGACTGACTCTGCCCCATTTATCCATTGGCTTCGCTGAATTTCTGTGTCTTTGTACCTTAATACAGGCACCAAGGTCAACATATAAAAATTTGAATATAATTTTATGGCTGCAATTAAAATTTTAGGAATGTCTTTTTACTTCATACAGTAAAAGCCTTAATTTTAGCAAGGAGCTAAAATACAATATAAAAATACAATCTCAAATACAATATGCAAACTTTACAATCCCTATTTTGCATATTTAACTGATCAGAAAGGCTTAGATTTTAAATGTCCAACAGCCTGGTTGAAGATGGATAATACAGTCAGAAGCAAAGTGAATGGAAATGGCCCCAGATTCAGCTAAATTCAGTGAGTTTTCACTACAAAAATTCCAGTCCTATTGTAAAAGGGCAAACAAAGCGTTAACTCGGATCATTTTCAAATCTGTAGCATTGCAAAATACATGTTTCAAGCAGTGATATAATAAATAAGGATATCCTCTGTTGCCCAACAGAAGCTTTGCATGGACTGATGGAGGACTCAGGGACTTTAAGCATGATCAGAGTAAATTAAATAAGAAATTATGTGGCTATGCTTCGTGCAGTTGCAGCAGCAAATTCAATTAAATTTGAAATTTAAAATCTAAGTTTCACTGTTTTCACTGCCTAGATGTAATTGAAATGCAGGCTTCCTGAGTGATAGCCTTCCTTTGCTGGTGAAGGGCATTGTGATATATCAGCTTTATATATTTTTTGTTCATTATTATTATTATTATTATTATTATTATTATTCCAAAACTTAGAAGATACCTAATTGTTACAGTGCCTGAGGTTATTTTTCCTATGTTGATAAAAAATAGAGATATATAATTTTTATCTATATTGACAATATCTTAAGGAAATGCAATTCTAACAGTGTTGATGTTGCTAAAGAGTAGGAGGCAGATGAGAAAGTAAAAGGAAGAAGGGCATTTGAAACGTAACTAAGAACATAACTGTATAGTATAAACCTAGAAGTTGCTAATCAAAAGGGATTATTATCATTATTGTTTTCTTATGGTGCTTGATTTTTTATGATTTGCTGTCTACAATATTTAGGAGTCTTCACTTTCAAAGTACTTGATACTCCTCAATATTTACCTCAATTTTTAAAATTTATAAGGGTACCCATGGAAAATTTTTAAGATATGTTTTGTATTTGAGTCAGCACAAAATTAGAATTTTGAATTTTCCATGAAATGGGAAAACATCAGTCTGAAGGAACTGAGTCATTTAATATTATTTCCTATTTGCTAGTTTGGAATACTGTTATTTGAATAGTATTCAAACATTGCGTGAAGAAATGCATTATTATGAAATATCATTTTACAAAATTAATCTGCAATTGTGAGATCCCTTATACAATGCCTGTTGATTCATGGTCCTTGGAGAACTGTGTTATAAAACTGTAACTCACAGAGCCTCGTATCACTTCTGCTTTAACGGGCATTTAAATATGTGTTTCATTACTGTAAAAAGCCAGTTGATTTTAAGTAGCTAGTACCTAGATTTCAGGGATAGAGTGGAGGAAAAACTAATTTGATAACCTTACTTTAAAAAGACTGACAGTATTTTAGGTTTAATATCTGTCTGCTAAAAAAAGTCTTAAAGGAACATCTGACAGCTGAATATGCAATATCAGGTATTACTACTTAGCCTTCAACACAGTTTAGTGAGAGGAGCAATTCCCCTCAGTTTGTGTGGGAGAGTCCCCCAATCAGAGGCTGTAAGTGGCTCCTAATGGAAGAGGACATTCCTTGCTAACTATCAAATGGCAGTTCAATTCAGGTGCAGCAGGTTATCTATTTTGCTTCCTTTTTTTTTTCTTTTAAATGACCCGGTATCATACAAACACAATCTAGACCTTACAGAATTTTCCTTGAATCCACAAGCCAAAAAGATACATATTGTGTATGTAGAGAGAGTCTTGGTACCTATGTATGGTGCTTTTGCCTCTGTTAGATGTAGTTCCCCTAGAATGCGAATGACTGTTTTACCTCTAAAGCTGCCTCCTGGAATAGGATGTGTAGAAGAGATAAACTAGCTCAGACCTATTTTCTTGCAGGTTGAAGATTGTAATGTGTGTGTACCCTCATTGTCCTCAGTCTACAGAGTTCTCTTACTTGGTGAGTAAACTATAGAGGAGTTAGAAGATATTTGATATGTTTTGACACTGCCTGTTGATGACTGATAACTTAGGTAGCACAAGTCAATTTTTTTTAGAGTTCTAGCCTTACGTTTTAAAGCTGTTTTATGCTACGGGTGTTTTCCAACCTAAAGTTGTTTTATGCTACAGGTGTTTTCCAACCTATTTTTAGTAGCCTTGTAGCATAAAACACAGGAGCTATTTCTTCAGTTAAGTTTGACATGTGACCAAGAGGAAATACATGCAAAAAAAAAAAAAAAGTAATTTCTTGTAGATGTATGGTTTGTAAAGTTTTCGATGCATGATGTGAAAAACTTTCAAAAAGGTCATTTTACTTGAACTTAGGTGTTATTTCTCACTTTCAAGTGTCTGCTCTGAGATTAATTAGCTGCAAAATAGGCTGAGATATAATCGGCTGTATGCATGGCTCATCAGCATCAAAAAAATGACCTTAGTAATGTAGTGTAGGGTTATTCAAAATTCTCCTTACTGTCCTACTTCTGCTTCAGATTCTACAACTATGGCCCCAATCCAGTTTGGACAAAAAGAACCAGAAAATTTAAGAACACAGCTTTTGAGATAGAGCAAACAGATCATGATTTATGTAAGCATTCAGCATTCATGTGTTCATTATGATCCTTAAAGATGTTTTTTTGATTGAATGAATTTTATGAAGCTTTGGCAAGTGCTAAAATTTCATTGTTGCGATAGGTGGCCAGATTTGCCTTTCCATGCTCCCTTTTGCCAGCTTATGATTGAATCTTTTTCCAATTCTTTGCACCAAACTTGGTCCTCAGTTTCAGTAATGTAAACGCTACTAAAGGCAAGTGGAAGGCAAGAGAAATGTCAAAAAATATTTGGGCAGTACCATGTACTTCTGTGAAACTACTACAAAAAGTCTGTCTTGGAGATTTCTTTTCTAGGAAAAAACAACCCACAAATGTGGAAACCTCCTAGGTGAAGTAGACTTCTTAGCCATGTAATTGATAATGCATTTTAAACCAAGACAAGGTCTATAGGATTATTTTAGGAAAAGGAAAGGAATAAGGATCTTTCAAGGGTAGGATTTCATAGCTTAGTTCAAAGATTTGGAGAAAGCTATGAGGCAGACTGAATTACTGAAGCATATAATAGGCAAAAATTTTCTGATAGGAGACAATTACTTAAAACCTAGGAAGCAGATAGTACCACAAAAGAGTTATTTTTCCTAATATTTTTTCAATCAAAGCTATTGTAATTGCTGCTGCATAAAGAATGGTTCTTATTAAATGGTGTTCCTAATGTTTCTTGGTTATTAATCACACAGCATCTTTGCTAGATAGTCTAAAGATAATTTTCGGAATGTATACTCCTTGACAATCTCCTTTGGCATTTTCAAACTATTAAAACTATTTAGCTGCTTGAGGGCTATTTGGCCGCCTATTGAGGTAGATTCTCTGTCACGAGAATCTTTCTGATTCTGATTTGTTCTCTTACTGGTGTTTCTGACTTAAATGTGTCTTTGTCTCTGAAACTAGTATATTATGTGTTTAGATAATTTGCATGATACCAAAGAGAAAGCAAGTACTGAAGCAAAGGTAATAGCTCCTGTCTTTCTCTTAAGGGTCCCTTCCTGTTGGTTGTAAGCCGGTATGCTTTTGCACACTTACCTTCTTTTGTGATTGCTCTTCACTTTCAGACCATGACTAGACAGCTTTTCATCTATGAAGTTACTGTTAAGCAATATTAATAAGAAATGGAGATTTGTTTCTTGATTTCCTCTGTAAGGAGTATACTCCTTTAGCTTTGAAACGAACGCGGAGGAGAGAGAAGAAAAGGCCATAACTACAGCTACGTATAGGAAAACGTAAAGTATTTGTACTGCGAAAGAAGCATAGGGACAAACAAGTCCGTGCAAAACTTCTTATGTTCTCTAAACAGCTTTAGTTGCTTTTTGTTTTCACTAAGCACTTTCTGTTGATGAAATTTCAATATCTAAGTCAAATCTCATTTCTGTCAAAAGTAGATAATATAATTGACTCAGAAAAGAGCCAGAAGGCAAGTGTTATGTCAATGTAAAACCTTAATTGTAGGAAATTGATGATTTGGAATTGAATAAAAATGGGGGTTTTTTTCTGTTCATCTTATTCTCCTTCAAGTGATCACTACAAATGTTCCTGGCTAAAATCATAAATGAATTGTTCTCAGGAACATTTCATGTTCTAATTCTTCTAACTTATTTTGTGTGTAAAAGTATGCTTGTGACTTGCTGGGAACCAAAAGCCTCATTTCCATTATTAAATGAAATGAACTAAATCTATTTGAATTGTAAAGGATTTACTGTGTTTATTTTGAAACGGCCACATTTTAGCGTATTAAAATTTTAATAACTTGCATGAACCAAAAAAATCAAATTAACCTTTACTTTACAAATGTCAAAAGGTTTTCAGAGAGTTCAGCTTGCAAGAATGATTTGGACAGGACTTCAAAACACTGCTTATCCAAATTATGACAAGAAGTCATTGAACAGAAACTTTAGTTAATTTTTGATATCACTTATTGAAATTTAGTATCAATGTATCAAGTTTTAAGAAGTTTGCACATAAAAGAAAGGGAAAAATACACCAGCTGTTCAGATAGTGTAATCTCTGTAGCTTGATTAAGGTGAATGGAGTGATGGTGACTTATGCCAGCTTTTGATGTGACAATATTCTATCTAACTGCCCGTGCCAGTGTTGGATGTGACAGTATTCTATTGAACAGCCCTTAGAATAAGCTCTCCTCTGACCTCCTCTCCAACCTGAAGGACAAATGAATTTATCTGGCTTATATCCTTGCAGAAAATTATGTAGTCAAAACATAACATTTACGCAAGGATTTCAGTGATAATGAGACTCCTGTTTAGGTGGTAGCACTTTCAGGTTGAGGTGAATACCTGTAGCTCTTAAAGGGAAATTAACATCTCTAGAGTTTAAGCTATTTTTTCATCTTTGTTTTTTATTCTCTAGCTGAGCTCCCTCTTTCTGAGGTGGCTGGCAGTGGCACAAATGCACATATTTCGAAGGGGGAAGTGGATGTGGTATCTTGTTAATGAAAGTAGGTATCTCAAAGATGAGATTTGTAGAGCAAGCTTGAATAAAGGTTGTTGTTGTTTCCCTTCACAACAGTGTTCATGGGGAGAGCTGTAGATTTTTGTACTGATTAAGTTCTCTAGGGTGCTACTTCATGGAGTCTGGGCTAGAATTGTGCCAGCATAATTTTTGTTTTTCTTAGAAGGAATGAGTGCAGAGAATGGCTTCAGAAATTGTGGATCATCTCAAAGTGTCATGAAAAGTTTCAGGCAAATTTGATGGAGGACTTTTACCTGACTGGCTGTCTTCTGGTCGCCGAACCCTGAAAGCTTTCTTAGATCACACTTCCTAGGTGGAAGTCAATAGAAGTAAATGTGGTGCTTGTTAACTTCTCCTTTTCCTTCCTCTAAAATTTAGAATAATACAATCGAGATCTTTGTTCATCAGATGTACTACAAAAGGCATTTTGAACTGGGTTTTCAAGTCAATATATCAAGGAAGAAACCCTCTACTCAGTACACCTGGTAGTGAAATACTCCACGTAGTTTGTCTCTGCCAAAAAAAATCTAGCAGAAAAGTTTCTATTAGGCTTTGAAACTAGTGAATAAGGGTAAACTCATTTTTCTACTTCTTCAGAAAGTTTTTATAACTTTTTTAGATGGTTAAAGTGTGAGCTCAACATGTAGTTCAGACATTGGAGAACTAATTCTGTTGAAAGACGGTGATCCGAAACTTACCCTGAAGAACTGGCTGGGAGGATAAGGGTCAATATGGATCTTCTATTAGACTACTAAAGATTATGGTCTCAAAAAGGAAGGTGTGAACTTTGCTAAAATTTATATATCAGTAGACTACAAGTAATATCACACATACCATACAAAATTTTGGGAATAAAACAGTAGTAGTAAAAGTTGTATCAATGGCAAATAAAGATGTTCACCAGTTTTGAACCGTTCATTATGGTAAGAAACACTTATCTAATTTACCGGCTATTTAAATACAGGAGAACAGTCAACTGAAGAAGAATTCCAATTGAAAAAGTAGGGAAGTTCTAGGAAAAATACTGGCTGCCTGTAGTGTGTTACACACACAGTTGCCATTGGAGGAAGTCAGATCTCAATGTTCAGAGGTATTTTAAAGGATATTTGTTTTGTTGGGTTTTGTTTTGAGAAAATATGTAGGTATGCTATAATGTTATTTCTTGAAGTACTAGTTAACTAACAGCCGTGGCTACTGTCAATGCTAGCATGAAATAGTTAATCTGTCTTTTCAGGAGGTATTGCTGTGAATTTTCTTTTACTAGAACTTACAATAGGAAATTATCTGCCTGATAAGGCAATAAAATGAGACATTGTAATACATCTGAAGCTTGATTTTACTTGAATGTATTGGGTGAAACGTAGAAGCTCATTACTTATTCTGAAGAAATAGTCATTTTTCCAGACTGACGTGTTCAACCTGCTGCCAAATCATTAAGCTAATAACTTGTTCCTTATACTTGAGAGGGTGTGCTGCTGTGTGGTGTTTGCACGTACTCAGTAGGGGTTGCAGTTCATGATTATCCTGCAGTTTCACTCTCTGTTGGCAACAACAAGAAGCTATCCTGCCCTCTAATGTTAGCAACTGCAACATACCGCAGGGGACTTTCCTTTACAGGGACAGAATGAATCTTGTCAAGCAGATTCGGCAGCAAATGGAAGCCTCTCTGAGCGAGGAATAGGATGCATTCTAGGGTGGGAGTACTTGTATCATTATTAGTCTCGTGCCCAGTGACTCTTTGGTCTTACCGGACCGCTAATGTAGATGAAGGAAGCTCCTGTACTGCCTTTATGGGTAATATGGACCAAAGAAGCTTCAGTCAATCACAAAGCTTTCGTGGAGTTGCCATCTAGTCATCTCTTGGACAGTTCAGCACTCCAAATTCTTTCCTACACGTTTTTCTGGGTACCTAAAAAGTACTGCTTTGGGGAGATGGTGATAATGAAAAATATTTCCTATTTCTATTATTTAGTAATCATATTAGTCAAAGATGTTTATAACCAGAGCTCTGACCACTCTTTATTACCTGTGAGATAAGGTTGCAAAGGATTTAGTTGAAGCATCTCAAATGCATACTTTTAAATGCCAAGATGTAAAAACAGTGGTCATGAGATCCCAAATGCCAACACACTCATGATGTGGTTCTGCATGTTTACTGCAGGGAATACTGTTACTTTTGTACTTTATCTACCTTGTGTGAGAAATTAGATAAAATGTTAGACAGTTTTGCCTGCTCAATGTAGAACACATAAATATCTGTGTGGCCAGAAATGCCTGTTTTCTCTTTCTTACGCAAAAAAAACCATACAGGGATGATTAAGAGCCTTTGCCTTTTATTTGACTTTCCATTTTAGTTGTTACCAGTATTCAATGTCCAAAAAGAACATCAATTTTTTTGTCCAATGACAGTTGTGATTTCAATTTTCTGCCCCTTTTGTATTGCCATGTTTCATAAAACTCAGATTGCGGATGGAGGGGGGGCGGGGTATTTCTTGTTCAAAACCAGAAGAAAGCATATTCTATTTTTCCCATACTCAAGACTCTGAGAGTGGGAAGAAATTAGTAGTATCTTTTGCTGCTTGTTGGAAATGGAAGTGCAAATGGTTATTTTAAGTTTGATTGAAGGCTTCTAAAACTTAATTTTTAACAGAGGAAAGGACTGTTCAGATGGTACTTAGGTAAACTATAACATTCACTGATATGTTTTTCTAGAAAAGGCCTTGTGCTAATGTTAATCCAGATATATTATCATTCTCTTTCTTAGCATATGTATATTCTAAGGACCTCTATGTCTTCATGCTGTTTCACAAAGTCTACAATTTTATATTTCTGCCAAAAGACTCTCATCAAATGAGACTCAAACAGAACTTATGTTATGTGCATAGCAATCCATTTGAAGTCAGATATTCTCTTTTCCATTATGCTTTTGGTTTTCTTTTTAGTTGGTTGTTCTTGCTGTTGTCATGTCTGTTTTCCCCACCCTCCTTCCCAACTGCTGCCAAAAATACCAGAGATCCAGTATGTTCTGCCAAATGATGTGGGTTTCTTTTAAATTTTTTATTCTTAAAATTTTCTTTATTTATTTTTAAATTATGAGTTATGGGGTAATAGTCACCACGGATGCATTTACTGGGCAGATTCTAGGAACCTTTAGCTGCTATATAGGTACTTTCTCTGTGCTTGTAACTTGTTGACTAACACTTGCTGTTTTGGCAAAAGCAAGCTGGATGCTGATAAAGGGTTTCAGTCTAAGAACTTTCTTATCCCCTGCAAGTGCCAAAAGCCTCCAAATCTGAAAGCTAAAATTTAAGAGACAGAACAAATGGAGCTGTGGAATTCTGAACTTGACATCCCTTGATTTACTGCCAAAAATTAAGTCGTTTTCCTTGACAACTTGGCATCACACTGGCTAGAAAGTCATTAGGCTTCTTCCCAACACTAGCTTTACTCCTACCAAGTTTTCATTTGGTCCCACTGACATCCAGGGAATTACTTCTTGTAGGTTATCAAAAATAGTCAGCAAGAAAAGAAGCCGAATTAAATACCATGTAGGTTTTGGGGTTTTTTTTCAGGAGGGAGAGTGAGAGAATACCACACATGAAATTTAGCAACATCATCAATTCTGACTCCTTATAGTTTTTGTCAAGCTTTAGAATAGTAACTAGGGAAACCTGGTATCTTAAATTCAGGTCAAGTGTTTGGTACCCAAATGTGTTAGGTTTTGTGTTTTGGGGTTGTTTGTTTTGTTTTGTTTTTTTTTTTTAAACTACCTGAGGATGACCTGGAGTATTTTCTCATTAATATTCAGCACAGTAGCATGAAAGCACTGTATCTTCAACCACTGACATATATTTGCCCACTAATAGCTACAATAAACTCAAAAGCAAGGAGAATACGAAGAAGCGATGAAATAAAACAAAACACTGCCTAACTGTGCTGGGGATTATTGTTCTTGGATTCCTTCCAACTAAATTTCAGTGTACAAGTAACTTCACTGGGCGGTTTGCCTAAGTTACAAATCTAGGATAACTGGAATGTACCACAGGCAGCCTGACATCACTTTCCTTAATTATCTAGTCTCTAACTTGTAGGGACTTCAGTGTTAAGTCATTGCTTTCTGCAATGCATGGTCAGTGTAAAGGCTGATTCTGGGTCAAAAAGACAGCAGACGAGTGAAAGACAATACTGACTACATCCAGCTTTACTTTCCTATGCCTACTTCTAGTTTAACATACTTCAGGCTTACAATAGCAATATAAAGTACAAAAGGAAAGCATCCTAGGGCAAAACAAGACACTTACGCCTATAGGTTTGCTGGCTGGCCAGAATTGTGCAGTACTCTGTATAATATTTATGGTCAGAGGAAGTTATTCATTCTCCTTTTAGAATTAGATTAGCTTTAATTAGGTTTAACTTGAAACTAAAGCAAAACTGCCTTGCAGCTATTTAAGTCCTTGAAAAGCATTTTCCTGGTGTGTGTATGTGTGTTCTCAGCTACACTAATGCATCTGCTGTGTGGTTGGATCATAAATAAGGCACCCCATGGCTGCAAATATTCTACAATAAAATATTATGGAGCATGTGCTTGTAATGGTACGGATTTTTCCAGGCCTCTCTTCCATAAGATGTGGCTATACATACAGAGAGATTCATGGCAGGGTGCCCTGAAAAACAGTAATTTTTCCACTTCTTATTTACATCTTCAAAGCATCTTGCATGATTCATTGTGCATTGACTCATCGTGCATATGCTACATATATTTGTTATTGGTTTTAGTTATAACTGCAGGCAATTAAAAAAGACATTCTGTAGCTTTGCTTGAGAAGACAAAACTCATCACTCTCTCAATGAAATGAGTATTCTCTTCTTTCTCATGCAGAAGCTAAAACAGTGACAGATGTATACACTTTGCTTTTCCCCCACACAGACAGCATTATAAAGGAATCATTTTGGTTCAGCTGTTCCAATGTACAGAAGCAGCACATTTGACCCCAATATATAGAATATGGCTGTGACCATTCGGTTGATCAACAGAAGCTAGTGAGTAATATGTAAGATGTGCTTAGTTCTTAGCAGAATTTGGCCCTCCTAAAGCTATATATAAAATGTGTGTAATATTTTTATATATAATAAATTATATAATTGTGATTATAATATTTATGTTTTAATATATGGAGGTGCTACATACTTTTGTCTATTAAATCTAGTTTACTTTAAAACCCAAAGTAGGCATAATTACTCTTGAAATAGGCTCACTGAATTCTCCTTTGGCAATGTTAAAGCATATAGCTCCATTGACTATAGCAAGACTGACGGCATGAATAGGGTTAACAGGAGTGGGTCTTAAAAAAGCCGAAGTAGGTAAGGCATTAGCATTACCATATGCTGTGAATATTGCTCTCACATATTCATTTAATCAAAATAATTATTTAGAATGCTCATATGAGATTTTGATCTTTCCTTCCAATGGATATTTCTGAAGGGATTCTGGAATGCGTTCAGGTTTTTTATTCCTGAAGGAGATGGGGAATTTATCAACCTGTGAATGATACAAATGTCTATGTAATAATAATGAAAAAAAGCAATTCTGATCGCTACAGCACCCTCTTAATAGAGGAAATGACACCCGAAATATCATCACCTGCAAAAAGCTGACTTAAGAGTATTGGTCTAAAAATAATTTTTAGCAGTTAATCCTTTTTAAAAGGCAAGGTATTTCATTGCATTCCTCATGCTAAATCACCCATTTTACTTACCGTAGCATTTCATGTATGAGCTTGTCATAGTTTTACTCATTCAAAGTAGTTCATTACCAGTAATGGCATTACAACCAACTTTTGAAGCAGAATACGTTACTAGTTAGGAAGGGTTAATGCGGTCTACTTTGCCCCATAGTATTCTGAAATCTGAGGCAGAGCAAGTTGATTAATAAGAATGACTCATTCTCTAGGGAACACCGCTACTGTGTGTGCTCTCTCTTCAAATATTGCCTCTGTTGGTGAAAACAGTCATTTAGTGAAGACCCCGTGTTGAAAAGAAATGTAGAGACATAAGTGACAAAATGTTCACTTCCTAATAAATAGATCCAACCCTTAGCAGTTATTTATGGAAGGGAGGGCTCCTTTGTGCCCCTCTTCTCCAGCAGAAACTGGAAAACAATTAAAGTCTGAATTTTTCTGTGATGATTTGTAATAGGACAATTAAGTGATGTCATAAAATCTGCCTGCAAGCACACTGTGAATAGTCTTAGTTTCTGTAGATTTCTGTGAATGCCAGTAACAGTGATCTGAGTTATAGAAATACCTTTCCTCCTCTAGTTTTCTTTCAATGGTATTCCCTCTAATTTTTGTAATATATATTGGAAAAAAAGTAATAAAACACAGAGAGGCCTTAAATTTTTAAGATGTTCTAAATCTTTCTGCTACTTTACTCTCTGACTCCTTGAATTTCACGTAGGGACTGTAAACCTCAGTATTTATCACCTGGCCTTTTCAAACTTGAATTGTGAGTTTGCTGGTTCTTTTAATCATTTTGCTCATATCTCCTACCAGAACTCGAATCTATGTTACCAAAGTCAAAGGTGATATAGAAAATAACTAAGTATACAAGGCTGCAAGATGCTGTATTTTTCTTGAAGGGCACAAATTATTCAAACTTGCCCAGTTCATACATGTTTTCCTTAAACACCTCCCCATGCTAGGTCTGCCTTGCATCCAGGTAGACGTTCCACTGAGTTCTGGGAAGAGAACTTGGTGTACAATGAAACTTGCAATTGTCCGTAACAGTTGAGCAGTACAATTGCACGGGGCATAATGACAAGTGCATTGATCTGCTTTGGAAGCCTTACCTTAGATGAATGATGAAGTGTCAGGTGCTGGACAATAGTTCCCCCAAAGGTTTCATATGGGATACAATCAAATCATTAATATTGCTTGAAAATCAACAACAGAGACACACAAAACAGTAGGAGAGCTGTTTACAAGATGATGCCAGGTCACAGAATCATCTGTGTTGTCCAGACGTTCAAGACAGCTGCAGTATGTACATCTTAATCATTTTTTTTCTTCATTTAGCTAACTGCAGCTTAATACAGGTGTAAGCTAAGACAATTAGGTGATCTTTATACTTGGAGGACATACAAATTTCTAAGGCTATAGGCAGAAGATGAATGAAAGGGGAAAGCAGGTGGAGCGGGCTAAGAACACATGGTGTGGGAGAGCTCCCTATAAGAATCCAATATATAAAATGAGTGCTGGGATGTTGTCCTTTGATGCATTGGTTAAAAACATGATGGCAGTTAAAGAACTGAACAGCAAACTACTAATACAGTTCTGAATGATAGTCTGACAAGATAATTTCAGCGCACATTTGCGTAAATGCGTTATTCTCTTAAGGGTCAAATTATGTCATCCTTGCCCAATACGGAATTACCCAGAAAAATGAATGGGTAGAACTTCTGACACACTTCCTCATGCGGCACCAAATTTTGATGTATTGTTCATCATAATATCATGCCTGATAAAATGGTTCCATAGAAACCAATAGGGCTCTTTCTCTACAGTGTCGTGATACTCTCTGACTAGTTTTGGCAGAACACATTAAACAAATTGATGTGGATAGCTCAGGTCCTTCCTTGTGAATAGAGCGGGGTTTTACAGTGAAATTCTTTTTAATCAGAAAATGCTATTTTTATCTATTAAATTAAAAAGTCAAAATATGTGTCAGGAAAGGTTGTGCTGATTGACAAACTGGAAGGACAGGAAAAGCAGGGAAGTAAGAAAGGAGATGTATCTATTAAAGGAGGAGGAGAAGGAAGTGGACACCATAGAGGTGGGTTGACCTTGGCTGGATGCCAGGTGCTCACCAAGCTGCTCTATCACTCCCCTTCCTCAGCTGGACAGGGAAGAGAAAATATGCCAAAAGACTTCTGGTCAAGATAAGGACAAGGAGATCACTCAGCAATTACTGTCATGGGCTAAAGAGATTCAACTCACGGAAATTAATTTACCGCCAATCTAAACCAGAGCAGGAAAATGAGAGATAAGAACAGTCTTAAAACACCTTCCTTTGACCCCTCTCTTCTTCCCAAGCTCAACTTAACTCATGATTTCTAACTCCTTCCCCCACAGTGGCATAAGGGAGATAGGGAATGGGGGTTGCAGTCAGCTATCCAAAAATAGGTGAGATTTCTTCCCTGTAACTTGAGATGCTTACACTGCAGATGTCCGAGCTAATTGTCTAAATTTTCTCTGTGGTCAAAGCAGATAAATAGATATCTAATGGTAGTAAAGATTACACTCACTGAAAGTATCCAGTAAGCTTCTAGTATGTGCTGGATCTCATATTTATTTACAGATGGTTAAGAAAGTAACTGAGAGTAATTGCATAGAAATGTTGTTGGATGTTGAGGTGAATCTCACACTGAAAATAACTCAACAATTACCTGTCTCGCAACACCCTAAAAATGTATCATCTGGAATGATTCAACAGAAGTGTAATCTTTCTACTCCACTTGGCTAAAATGCCAATGTTGGGCTTTGGTTTTCATGGTACTTGAAATAGATAAACTGGAGAAATACAGAGGAAAAAATGAGAATGATCAAAAAGGCTGGAAAATATGACCTATGAAGAAAGAATGGAAAAACGGTAAGTTTTTGTTGAAAAAAGAAGGGATGGAAGAGTGACATTTTTGTAGATTTCAAAGACAGACAGACAGGATAGAATAAAAGTACCTTGAGCTTAAGTTTTAACTAGAGAATTTTCATGTTTGGGAAAACTTTTGTGACACTAATGTAACGGAGCATTTGGAGATGTTTGCCTAGAGACTCTAATTTAGTTGTGTTAACAGACTGTAATTTCAGATGATAGAAGTTTGTGAGGAATGACATAGGGATGCTTAAGGGAACCTCCTTTCCTAAAGTATCTTCTGCTATATCAGCGTCTCCTCACAAAGCACTTCTATTCAATGTGTAAAATGCAGATTTTGTGTTGATTATTAAGATTCCCTCTGCACCTTTTTCTCTAACCAGCTGTCCAGTGGCAGACAGTCAAGTATGTGTGCATATGTTTTGCACATATCAAATGTGCTTCTGCCAGTTGCACATCTGTAAGAGTCTGGTACACTGTTCGCATACTCCACGTTCTTGTGAGAATAAATATAATGATGGCAATAGAATGTTTAAAAAAAAGAAACTAATTAGGAAGCTAACACAAGGAGAGTCAAAAGGAAAGTATTTTGTTGCAATTACGGTGATTACAGTGGGTGTGAGAAGTTGAAAGATCTCAGGTAATGACATTGCTAAAAGAAGCAGAGAAAACAAAGCAAGAAATATTGTCAGTGTGAGTTACTTCGGAAAGAGTTAGAACGCTGTTAAAAATAAGATATTAGCATGGGGTGTTTAAGCAGCTGTTGCAAGCAAATTAGTGTAGGCTTTGGACAAAATCTACACATAGATTTGTATTTTCGTCGTTGTGAATGTCATCTTGCAAACACTTCTGAGCTGGAGAGAAAGAACACAGCCAACCCAGGCAGTCACCAGAGAACAAATCATCATCTTGCCTGCATCCGACTGGTTCTTCAAGTTTTAGCTTTCATCATACCTCTTGTAATAATGGCTGTTTGCTCCTAAAGCACCGCTGATCACAATGGGTCATGTAATCATAAAAAAATGATAGTTTTCATTTAAAATAAAAGTAGGTTTATAACCTATTTATTGTTACGATCTTTGGAAGCTTAAAAGAAATTGGAAGAAAATAAACCCACAATAGCAGTGTTGTGCCAAAAGGTGAACCAGGAAACAGAAATTGAAAAGCTAAGTCTCATGAAAATTGTGTTTGGGAGGGGAAAGGCAAAAAATTACAAACAAAAAATAAAAAATAGATTCCTTTAAGTGGTATTATTAGATACATAATTTATTGTTTTAAATAGCTGGGGTGATCTTTGCTTATCTTTGTTCAGAATTATCACAACAATAATTGCTACTTTTATATCAATGATCTCAATTTTCATAGAATCATAGAATTGTTAGGGTTGGAAGGGACCTTAAAGATCATCTAGTTCTAACGGCCCTGCCATGGGCAGGGACACCTCCCACTAGATCAGGTTGATCAGAGCCCCATCCAGCCTGGCCTTAAAAACTTCCAGGGATGGGGCTTCCACCACGTCTCTGGGCAACCTGTTCCAGTGTCTCACCCCCCTCATGGTGAAGAACTTCTTCCTAACGTCCAGTCTGAATCGACCCATCTCTAGTTTTAATCCATTCCCTCTAGTCCTACCATTACCCGACATCCTAAGAAGTCCCCCACCAGCTTTCTTGTAGGCCCCCTTAGGATACTGGTAGGCCACTATAAGGTCTCCTCGGAGCCTTCTTTTCTCCAGACTGAACAACCAGACTGAAATTTTCATCCCTTTGGGAACAGATGGAACAGAAAGATACAAAACTCTAGGTTGTATGTGCAATCAGAGAACAGAAAGCGTGTGTCTACATGTGTGCCCGTGATAGTTGTAGGTGTATATACGCACACATTTTAAAAAAAAAGTTACAAGTGGTGGTAGCAGCATCAGCCCTGCTGAACTTATGGTGCTATCAATGGTGTAGTTTAAATGTCATTGTACTGAATCGAACAAGACACATTACTATTGTAGAAGAGAAGAACCAATGCTATGAGCTGATAGACTGAAAAATGCCTGTAGCTTCCAGCACTGTAACAGGTAATGGTTCTGGGTACTGCTTGTTCCTGAGCAAAGATTAGAACATAGTTTCTCAAGTCTGTCAAGGTGGATTTTACTACCCTGAATTCCCTAACATCAAACGGAAATGACTAGTTGAGTCAGATCTTGACTGTTTTTTGTTTGTGTTTCAGTGAAAACAAAGAAAAGAAAGGAATCAGAAGAGCTATCCCTTTTTCTAGTTAGAAGCTCCACCAGCAGAGGTTATGCTATGTGCATGCTTAGTCCCAGCATGGTCTCTGATTCCTTCTTACCGTGGGTGGAATAAAAAGCTACATTATTCACTTACCTATAGCATGGTATCTTACTTTTTCACCATTCCCATTCAGCTGTATTATGTGCTTTTAAGCACCCATGGCATCTGTTTGTTCACCTTTCTATATACGTAGCATGAGTTGAACACCAGAAAGCTCTATTCCGTGCTGTAGGTAAATGGCTAGGCCAGCTAAGTAGACAAGTTACACACAGAAATTTCTAATTTTCCTAAGGGTACTGTAGGTCATGCTTCGAAAATGGTCTGTTACATCTCGTAATTACCATGTGCTATTACAGTCATGAGCGATGACTTGGGGGATCACACAGCAGAGAGTGCTTTCAGGAACAACATGCCAAAGCGTTACTACTCTAGATATTCTTCAGTTTTTAGATGGTATCTGAAGATGCAAAGCCTGCAGGTGGAAATCAGAACAATTCTATTCTGTACTGTACCCCTCCAAAGGCCATAAAATTCCTCTTTTTTTTTTTCTTTCTTTCATTCATTTAGCAGTTTATGAAGGCTCATAAAGATACAGGTTGCATTGTAATATTGGTATCTGCCCAACAGATGTGAAGGCCATTTTGTCTTGAATGCTATGGACCCAACTTTTCCAGCCACTTTCCCAGCACTGTTAAAGTGGCAAAAAGTCCAGCAACCGAGATGTTCAATCTCTCATTGTATAGCTGCAAGTGACTAAAAAGTGGTCAAAGTGCAAGCTAGTTGGGCCCAAGTTCTAAACTCATGTTAGTTTCATTTTATGATAATACACGCGGTTCATTTTCAATTACGTAGTTTATTTGCTTTTTATATAATGCAATCATAGACATGCAGTGTATTTTTCAGATCTGAATAAATTATTTCAAATGAGACATTAAAATCCATGATTAATTACATTATAATGCTCAAATCAGATTCTGCTTTGTTGCTGGTCAAATATACAGTTTTATTACAAGATTAGAAACCTTTTAAAATTAAGTAGTAACAGGCATCCATAGATGCACAAACTAACACTAATGCAGTTAAGGTTGTATGATTACTAAGTGAGATCTTCAGAGGATAATACCTGGGCCACAAAGCTTTATCTTGTTTTATATTGCATGGAACTGAATATTAGTCACAAGGTGATCTTAGTTTTGGGTGGGGTTTTTTTTTGGTTTTTTTTTTTTTTTTTTTTTTTTTTTTTTTTTTTTTAAATTAATA
>VXBH01002133.1:838712-848794 GCA_013400035.1 Rynchops niger
AGCGTCTGAGGAGGACCCTGTCTGTTCGTCTGCCTTTGATCCTGATTCAAGCACTCCTGACTCTAGTTCTGGAATTCAGCTCCAGTCTGGGACTTTTCCTGTGTCTGCTGGTGACACGATTGTCATTGTGGGAGCTGGATATGGTTTTGCATATCTCGTATACTTTTTTCTTTAATTTTTATTATTCTATTATTATTTACTATTTTCTTATTTATTATTCTTTTCATTAAAGTAGTCTAGTTCTTTTTCTAAACTCGTAAATCTCCTTCTCTCTTCCTCCCCTCTCTGAGGGGAGTGGGGGCGGGAAGGGCCATCTGTTGTTCTGCTTGGCCAATCCGCCCAAAACCATCACAATCCTTCAGTTTAAAGGGCTGAATTTGCAAACACTTGGCCCATGATTTTCTAGTGAAACATCTTAAGCCACCTCCCCTCCCTCTCTTCAGTTTCAGTGATTTGTATAGGCAGATCCAAGACAAGCAGCTAGGACGTAAGAAAATTCTATGCTGGCTGTTTAACTTTGAATCAGCCTACTGATGTTTTGCATGAAGGCTTTGGTATTGTTCCTTTTTAGGAGCATTGCAGAAAGACTTCCTGTTTTCAGTGGGCAAATCAATGACTTTCAGGTAGAAAGATCTCCTAATTTTCCTTTTGGGTCTTCATTCATATTTCGATATTAAAGTAATCAAATAATCCTAGCCCGAATCTTGGTAATATTGTTTTGCTCTATTAAATCATATGATACATGGACTAAATAAAAAGCTTGTATTTTCTACAGGCAATGATTTTTAAGTAACATTTACTATAAATTTCCCAAGATGATGCAATAGAATCCAAATTTGGTATTAACAGTCATTACTATTCTAATTCATTTTTAAGTACTTGAAAATGTAAGCATGACTATTACACTCTATTCCTTTATAAGTTTCTAAGTTGTACATGGCAAGAAATGGGTTGATGCAGGAAGCAATCAAAGAACAATTGAAAATGGGCACAATGTCAGAGGTAAAGGCTAGGAATATTAAAATAAAAATTAAAAAAATCTTTCCTGGATGGAGTGGAGTTGGTGGGACTTGGTCTTCACGGCTCCAGAATTTGCTGTGCTGAAGATAGGCTTAGAAGGACTTACGTTAAAATGTGGCGCATGGGGAAATGGCTGTGTTACAGTAACACCTTATCTGGGGGAGATCCTTATTTAAAGGGAATGGTCTTCACAGGTATTCTCACAGTATCAATATACAAGAACTGTTGGTTCTTTGTACATAGAGGTACGTGCATTGTACATAGCATGCTACATGCTATAAAGATGCATTGAATTTATGATATATGAAACACGAGGGGCTTTTTATCTGGCAGGATTAAAGCTATGCGGTTCAACCTACCTTCTTATCCATTGAGCCAGCGTTCAGCTGATACAGGGCTATCTTCCTTGTGCAAAAATAAATGAAGAATCAACTTTTTCTCTGACCACAATGAAGAAAATCTGAAATATAAGTGGAAGCCAGAATTTACTGTAGCGTATGCACCACAGAAAAAAGCATTCATGCTGCTTAAACAGAGAAACTTGTCTGATTTGCTAAAACGTTTCAATTTCTGCAATGTGGACTATAACAGCTACCTGGAAAGCAGTCACACGTGGGCATTGCCTGTACTGTATTAAAATTGTGTTTTATAATTACCACAGAAACTATGAAGAGTCCCATTTTTTTTGCTTTGCTGAGAGGGGTGACTGGTACCTGAAACATGCTGAAGCTTTGTCCAAAGACTCAGATCATGCACAGACTCCTGGAAGTCTTCAGCGTGTGGCTCAAGCCAGATATTTCCAGGTCAGCTACACCTGTTTTGATGCACAAAATTCTCCAGGCCAAATCTTTTCCTGAAAACATATATCTGAGCTAGGTGCTGACCTCCATAGGTAAGGGAATGTTGTGTTCAGCAGGGGAACTTTTGACACAGTTTTAACAGAACACAGGATGCTTCCGTTCTTCTAAACAAAGTGGACTATTTTGCAGAGGTAATTTTTTACTGCTTATTTAATCAGCTTCAGCTGATATGAACCAGTCTTGATTCATCTCAGTTCAATTGTCAATACTGCTTTACACCAACAGAGAATTTGCTCATCTCTAATTTTGTCTTCTGTCCTGTTTCTTCCATGTTCTCCTATGATGGTCATATCCTATCCGTGTATCTTCTGGTTAGTCTAGTGCATATGCAGAACAAAATAAAATTGTTAAGAGACGTTATACTCATAAACTGTCTTCTTTATGGGACTTGACCAAGTGGCACTCAATGCATGATCAAATTTGGGGGCAAGACATAAAAATGGCTTTTATATCAACCTCATATATCTCTGATTCTACAGCTGACTAAGTGCTGAATGGACCCTCCAGCTCAAATTAAATCAGCCTGCTGCATCAGAAAGATACTTTCTGGAATAGGTTCTAGAAAGTGTGGCAACTTATTTTCTTTTTTTTTTTTTTATGGATAAGTACTTTTTATTCCCCAGTGTACTGTGGCAGTTATTCCACCATTTTCTACTAGGTGAAGCCTGAGAGAACTAGCGCAATCAGCTTTTCAGCTGGAAAGACATAAAATGCCAGAAAGAGATAATTTTTTGCTAGATCTTTCTTGGTGCCTAATAGGAATGGTAAGACTCTATTCCATGTCCTTTAGAAACTAGGTCTTGTTTTGCTCCTTTGTACTTAACTCCTCAATAATAAGGTGATTGGTATACCTAAAAACTCCCAATAATATTCTGCCCGTCCTTCAGCTGACAAAACTGGATTTTTTGCAGCAGCTTCTCCTTGGAATCAAATACACTACTTAATGTAGCATGGAGGCATAGACACATAGAAAAGTGTATGTATTCTTGGTTGATGCTAATCATGAGTGTCCATCTGGTAGTATATTGATAAAAAAAAGCCTGTGATGTTACAGCAGTCTCCAGTTGAAACAAGGTCTGTTTATTGACCTAAATGCAGGTCGGGAAGAGTGGATCAGCAGTCACAACATGACTGGACTGAAGCTGGAGCTGGGGTCGAGTGTAAAGCTGACCATGGGGAAGATATTCCCAGGTCTAAAATCATCTCAGACAAGTTGTCTCCTCCTGTTTCACTTTTCCTTTCTCTAAAGAGGTAATAAATTACTTTCACATTGCCTTTTTCATCTGTAGCACTTCTATAAGTACTGTTACATTTTTTGGAAATAAGTTAACTGAAACCCAGGGAAGTGTGTGGCAGAGGGTAGTGTTTCATTTCCTGATGATATCAGACTTCTTCATGCTTGATCAGTGGCGAGTAACCTTGCCACCATAATGATTCTTTTCTCCTTCGTTCTTTCTGTCCTCCTTCATTTGATCCCATTAACCTTTAGTCTTTTCTTATTTGCTTGGGTGTGTTCTGAAATTCGGGAACCACCAATACACTTTGAAGAATGTCTTCAACTTGCAGCTAATAAAACCCTTCTGAAGAAAACCTCCCATGGAAATAAGTTGAAAGACTTCTCCATTTAACCTGAAAGTCTCTGAGGTGCAACTATGCAGTAAGACAGTAGGTTTGAGAAACATACTCAGATAAATTACTTTAGATTTTATTGCAGGATGTAACTTTAGCTCAAGGACTCCTTGGAACAAAGATGTCTTGAATTTTTACAGTGTTTGATCAAAATTAACACTTAGTCAGAAAGCTCCTTTAAAAGTTTCCTTTGAATTAAATATCTACTTGATTTTCACAATATATTGTCTTGATTACTTAGGGCACAACTGAATAATTTACTGTTGTCTTGCATTGCCTATCTTTTTTTTTTTTTTCTAAAATCAGCTTCTGATGGCACTAATTCAATACAATCTGTTCTTAAAACAACAAAACCACCAACTTCTTGTTCCTTTAATTTCAGTGACTAGTTATTTTGAGCTATGAAATGGTTGTGATGTAAAAATAAAACTACCTCATTATGGTGTGGGAAGAAAAAAATGACAAACACTTTCTGTGGCTTTTGCAAATTGCTTTTTGTAATTCAGCTCTACAATAGCAGATCATCATATCAACATGTTTTTCAGTATGTTGTGTGCTGTAATTATCTGCTTTTAGGGAGGTACTCTTCAAAGTATCTTACAAACTACATTGTGGGTGGGTTTTTTTTCTTTTTTTACTTCTAAGCTAAAGGGTATTTGTAGGAAGAAGTGTTATGATCTTTAATCAATTTATACTACCTGTGTGCTTTGTTCTACCTTTTATCTATCTACCAGTAACAGACCATCTCGAAAAACTGGAAAGGAAACACAAGCTCCTCCCTTCCTCAAACATCATAAAAATGTAGTTGTACCGCTTCCCCCACATTAGGTCAGAATATGATGAGATTTGAGGGGTTTTGCTCCTCGGTGTCTCCCTTCTGTGTGATCACAAACAGAAAGTGAGACCAAGACATGGTGAACTTCTGGTTGCTGAGGTGAGAAGAGTTGGAGAGGCTGTCGGTAGCCCTTACAGACACACAGAAAGGATCAGTGTTTGCTTTTCTCAGCAGTCTCAGCAATCTCACTGATTGCTGGACTGTGTCCCCCCACTAGAGTGAAATAAGAGACCTTTGAGAACTGCCTACTTGCTTCTGGATTCTGTAGAAGGAGGCTATCTGAACAGGAATGTCCTCTTTTCACACATTGTCACCATAATGAAGGACGGTGTCTTTATTCCTGTACCATTACATAGTGAACCTACAAATGTAGTAAACTTACGTCTTAAAGAGAAATGCAATGGTATTCTGCAAAACTGACTTCTAAAAGTATTTAGGAATTAAGCTATCTGTAGATCTAACAGTTTTATATAATTTCTTATTTTTAGCTGTGGCTTGAAAAATTTGCTTTTTGTGTGTCTGTTTAGATAAAAATAATTGATCATTTTCCATTAGTTTTATGAGTAGTTTTGTATGAAATTAGGCAATAAATTAAAACTAATAGGTGGTATACTTCATCGCTACAGCAAACACTGGTGGAATTATAGCTACCAGAAGGCTTTATTACGATACACTGACTAAAGAAAATAGCAACCTGTGAGACTTATACTGTGCTGAGTGGACACAAATCCTCCTCAGAAGGTCTGACACCTTGGGTTTTATTTATCTTGAGCTGCTGACTGACATTGGCATAGCAACAGAGGGAGCAAGAACAAAATGAAATGCGTGGTAGTTGGTGCTGCTGCCCACCCAATGACACCTGTATTGCTGGAGGTGGTGGATGAGGACAGATATCACTTCAGGATATTTTTAAAAATTATTTGAACTATTTCTTTAGATTTTTCTTGGAGGTTTAGGAAGTGAGGGAATCCATAATGTGTTCTCCACCTCCAAGGGTTTCCACCTTTGCAGGCAGAGATGACTTTGAAAAGACATCCATACCCTTGCTACCCCCAATATGAGCAGAGTCTTCCTTGTATGGTGACCTAAGGCTTATATGTCTTTATCATCCTATACCACACTGAGGCTGCTGCTATTACTAGTAACTGGTAAACATGCTCTACAGGCTGGTACACCCAAGTGTTCTAGTGGTCTCTTATGTCTCCTTGTAACTATAGCTCAGATTCTGACATAGTTTAGTCTATACCGCTTAATTTACTAAATTGAATAATGGATTAAATTGGGTACTTTGATCATATTCTATCTTTTGTTATTGCACAAGCAGGGACATAATATGAAAACTGGGCTGGGAAACAAGAACTGAGATTATTTCAAATAAAGCCATAATCTCACTAAAGCAAGTGAGAAATGAAATTAAAAAGCTAGTTTTTTCTCAATACCTTTTTTTTTTTTTTTGGGGGGGGGTGTTTATGTTTTCAAGTGAGATATTCTCTTCTTAGTCTTGTGTGGTTTGTGTCTTTAGTAATCTCTACCATTTCTCATTAATCTGTCATAGGTTATAAATGAGGTGGTGCTGGGGTATGGGTTGGTGGCACTGGGGTGTGTTCCCAATAAGATTCAGGGATAGTAGGGCAAGATTGTTGGTATGGGAAAGTTACAGAGGGTTGAAGCCTCTGCAGAACCTGTAATTTTGTCAATATCTTATGGATTTTATCCTAGATACTTTGCGTCTTAAAGAACCGTCCCAGTGATAGTCCTGCCTGGCCTGCTACTTTGCAGGTATGCTGAGATCAGGGTGTTTCCTATGTCTGCTACTGTTCTTGACTATTTTGTATGGCCTGGAATTTACAGCGGAAAAGATACAAAACTGTCTCATTCAGGTAAAATCATGCCCACTCATGAATGGTGTAGAAAGGTGGTACAGGGGTCATTGGCTCATCTTGTTTTCCATTTCCCCCTGATAAAAGAGCTATGCCTGAGCAGAGATCTCTATAAACAAGATGCTATTGCTGTTGTGAGTACCACTTTGCTTGTGATAAGCAAATCGTATCAAATAGCAAGACTTTATTTTATTTCTTAACAGTGATCAGATCCTGAAAAATAATAATTACTGACTCAGTGAATGAGTTTAAACCAAAACAACAAGCATTTAGGTTGTGGCTCAGTACTATACTCCTTAAAATGAAACAAAATGTCATCTGGTGCATCTGAGTTCCCTACGTGCTGCCAGTGAAATAATCTAACCCAAAGAGGATGTCCGCTACTTTAGAACCTGTTTGTTTCGCCTCAGTCACAAGGTAGTCTTCGTCATTATGGGTACTTAAATTTTTCTGACAATTAACACTGGAAGATTACTCTGTTATATACTGCAAATGTATACTTCCTTCTCCACAATGTTTCTTTAAGTAACATCTCAGCTTTAGAATTTCACTAATTGGCTAAACTTTATTTTCTTACTGTGAGATGAAGTTGATGAAATAGAAAATTTTCTGAGCTACCTGAAGAAACACTCTCTTAAAACTATAGTTCTGACGAAGGTAGAATACTTCTTCTGGATATCGTCATTCCGATCATTTCTCTCCCCCCAGATGGAAAAGCAATTTGTCAGAAAGACATGACATATTCTAGGAGCAAGAGGAAAAACCAAATATATAGTCTTAATTGATGTCGATCTATTCGAACCCAGCTAGAACAGTCTGTTGTCCATGTCCTGGAAAGCTTTAAATTTAATCTACATCATGATGATTTACAGGAATTGTCTTGCCTTCAGTTTACTGAACATGTCACCCATCTTAATGTATTTTTGATTGTTTTCAGATCCTTCCTTCTGATAGAGAAATCGCATTTTGAACCTGTTTGTTGGTTTTTTTTTGGAATTTCTCAACAATGAAAGAGCTAGTGTAACCTTATTATCAGCTGTTATGTTGTGCTTTTTTAAAAAAAATGTACTGGGTAAAGGGGGAGTGCAGCGAAGTTTCCTGTTGCTCTGAGTATGCATAATAATTTAAGTCTGAATTTTATTGCATACATAAAAATAAGTTGGTTGCTTTAAAAAACAACCACCACCACCACACCCTCTCCCCAAGCCCCTCCCCTGCCACACACAAAAAAACCCAACCCACCAACCAACCAACCAACCAAGTCAGAGAGAAGAAATGGCCTAGAGTGGTTAAGGCAAAATGTCTGAATGCAGAGAGGTATCTCCTGCCACTTGAGTCTATTTATTCTTCATGATATTTTAGGCTTTTTTTTTTTTTTAATTGGTGAGATCATTTGAAGACAGTTTTCACTGAGCGTGAGTAAGAGAAGGTGACCTTATGAACCGATTAGTGAAAGACAGTTCCCTCAGATTTTTTTTTTTTTTTTCAGACATCTGAGAAAGTGTTAAAGTGTTGCTTTTTATAAGCTAAAGATTTGGGGTGACACTCCCCCCCCCCCCTTTTAATTTAAAGACTCTGGAGTGGATTTAAACAATATACAACTGTCAATTGACCATAGCAAGCTTTTGAAATATAAGGAAAGAAAGTAAATAGGTGAAGATATGACAATGAGACTGAAAGAAAGACCTCCCAGCTGAACTACCTCAGTTTAGGAAGACACCTGACTTTGTGAACATCTGCAGGTACTACTTAAAATCTTTCCTCTGCTTTATAGATCCTTGCGTGCCTTTGAAAAGTCCAGCCTTCATTGACTAGGGTATATTGAATATAGCAATCAAATGAGGGGAAAAAGTTGCCAGTATGGGCAAAAAGTGCCAATATAATACGTGCTGCCTCAGGATATCTTATTGTCTATATGGAGCACTTACATGGTTATGGCTTGTATGACTTTTAGTAATCAAAGTATCCCAAGATACTGATGTACTTGCTCTGATGACTAATATAAGATCAGCTCCCATGCTGCTACATCTTTTGTGGCTGTCGTTACCCCTGTTGGCAAGATAGAACAGAAATAAACACAGTAGCATACGCTGTAAGCGTATGCTTGAGTTAACTTTTTCCAGTGCTCATTGAGTTCTTTGGTCACTTTTCTGTGCCATTGAAAAAGCTCTCTCATACACTCAAACCTCATTGTTTTGGAGGCTGGGGATGGGGCCTTTGTGGGGTTTTGGGGGTGATTTTGCCTCCGGTTTATCAAAGCAATATGCTGAAAATGGGATCTCTGAGGAATTTCTCATGCACTGGAGACTAAGGTATAAATCAGTACAACTGTATGTAAGGTAGTGAAGTAATACCAAGCATGTATATTTCATTAGTGTGGGCAAAGCATCTCATCATTACAGCTATACTATTTTGAACCCAAGTTTAAGTTCAAAGCTGCCTGAGGTAGTTCTCTGTGACCTTGTACTTCAATAGATAGTATAGTTCAGAGAGTCGTTCGCACATTAAGAGAAAGACCGTTGTGTCTAATTTGGCATATAATCTTTTATCCTTTCTGTTGCATACCTGCTGAGTGCACTGAATAAACCTAAAAGGAATTTAATAGCTATTCGTGATTTGATGTCAAGCAGACCTCAGGGAAAGAGGCTTGTATTTTTCAGGTGAACCAACCTGCCATACTGTTACTTCCCAGCTTATGTATGATGTGTCATGTCGCATTTCTAAACTCTTGGTGGCAGATCTAGCTGTGCTCCTCCTACAGTCTAGTCAGCTCTCCTTGTCTTAATCCGCATTGCATTAAGTATGATAGCTGAGATGAGCAATTTTAAAGAAAGTAATTTTCTTCCAGCTGAGATAACAAATTTATAGGTCTGCGATAAACATCTACAGCACTTGAGATAACAATATCCCCAACTTGAACAAATTATCCAGCCTGCAAACCTTTACCTGTAACAAAAGACTTAGGTTATGGCTTTTCTAGACCTGCTGTGTTGAAGTGTAAGGAGATTCTACATAGTCAAATTCCTCTGAAAGTGTCCCAGAAAACAGCACTCTGTCAGATGGCTTCCAATAAATAAAGAACATTCTGTTAAAATGGGAAGCATACATAGCTATATGTCTCTTCTGAGGAACCATGTGCTCAAAATGAATGATCTGGCAGGTGTCAGGAACGACAGATGAGCCTGGTGCACCTGAATGGAAAGCCATAGGACTGAACTGGGTGGTTCTTACTGACCAGTCAGTCACCTATTCCAATATATACTCATTCCATTATTGCTGTCAGCCCAAAAATTGAAAAAGGTTTTGTAACAGGCTTGCAATGGACTTCAAAATGGGATTTCCATTGTATTTTTCTAGGTAATACAAAAAATGTGGGTAATGAACCTGTGACTGAATTGCATTTATCGGAAGGTCACGGCAAAATTGAGTCTCCTGAACTGACAAGGTGGTAACCCATTAGTTGAGACAAATTATTTTTCATTCCTTGAGCATGCATTATAATACCATTAATCATGATGAAATCTTTACGTATTAATGCAGCTGTGCTGTATAATTTCAGAAGATTTTCAATTTATTCTAGCGCTGTTCAGCATCCACCATAAAGTATCTATCCCAGTGTCAGTGGTTTATGTGTACAGAATATGCAGTAGTATTTCTGCTTTGATTATTAAATGAGTTCTCTTTTTACCAAGTACTACTTATTATTTTAGAATAAAACTGTAGGCAATAGCATGAATATTGTTATACCACTAAAAACTTGGAGTAACTCAGCACAGACAAACTTTACATGGACAGTCATATTTTCCATTGCCTTCTAAGTAACAATCTTCATTGCAAACACACCAGTCTTTTAAAAAA
>VXBH01002133.1:849155-861423 GCA_013400035.1 Rynchops niger
GATTTTTTGGTTTTTTGATATTTTTTTATTCATAATTGATTTTTAAAATGTGTTTGCTTGTTATCTTATTGAGCTTTTAAATATTACCTCACTTCCCCAAAATGGACTTTTTTTTTCTGAGAGTGAATTTTAAGAGTGTTCACTACATTATACTTGCTTTTCTTTTACGGTGATTTTTTTGGTCTGGTTCTCCAATGGCCTTCATAATGTGTTATTTACGGACACACAGGTTGAGTATAAAGCGTTGCTACTAGATGGGAGTGGAGAGTTCAGCTCTATGCTAAACCAGATCCTCCTCCACACCAGGAGTCCTTCAGCAGCAGGTTGTGGATTACAGTTCCTTGATTTTGCAATCTGAATGATGTTTATATCACCAACAGGGTGCTTGTCGTAGTCACTCTAGATCTTGCAGTATCGGAGGAGCAGTAGAGGCACAGATGGAAGTGGCAGTACCAGGTACACAAGTAGTGAGGGATCAGATGCTGCGCATCTGCTGTATAGAGAGCAGTATACAAAGATAAATGTAATAGCTGCATATTCATCACTGTGCTTGTGGGAATTCACAATTGCAACAATTAAAGTGATGGTAACTAGCAAGAAGCTTGCAGGAAGTCTAGGATCTCCTTATCTCTGTTTCCCAATAAAAGATTTGTTGCTGTAGTTATGTTGATGATGATACTTATTTCTGTTGCAGAAACAAAGATTTTTAAAATTTCCTATCTTTGGACAGTAGGTCAAGGAAAACCAAAATAAGAGGAGTTTCTATATCCCTCTGGTTGAGAGACGCTTAGGATATAGAGTTACTTTATTTATTAGCCTGTCAATCTGTTTTCCGTGTTTAGAACTACTTACCTTCTGGTTATGGTCCATTACTCTGACTGATCGCTTTTATCTTGGGACATGGGTAATGGAGAGAAATGAAACTGTGCTTTGTCAAGAGAGTCATCTCCTGCTTCTTCAGGAGATGGAAAGCATGTTGTAGGTGGTGATTCAAGTGCTGCAGAAGAGAATGGCACTATCCCCATTGTAACTGATGACGATAAGTCAGATTTATCCTTTCTTATATTGTTCCTTTGGAGCTACTAGTAATACACTTGAAAAGAACCTTTTTCATTCCCTGAGGCTCTGGTAGGATAATAGAAACCAAATTCTGTCCTGCCTGCTATGTATGAGTTTGGGGCAATGAGTCCCTGACCACTGCAGAGCCATGGTACTCAAGATGATAAATTTAATATATGAACTTGAGGTCTTACTAGGCTGCTCATTGTAAGCAGAACTATTTCCCTTTAGTGAAGCAATTGAAGGGACTCTGCTTGAATTAAATCGTGGGATCACACTGTACTTTTAACTGCTTTGCTTAATTAAGATCTCACTGAGGGAATTTCACCAAGGCAGACCTCCTCCTTTGCCCCCAAGATTTTAAGTAAGTCTAGGCCAAAATGCTGTCTACCTAGTAGGATTTTTGTGGGTTTGGTTTTTGTTGTTTGATTGGGTTTTTTGCCTTTTCTTGCTACTGCTTCCCACACAACTTGTCAGTGTTCTGCAAGGAGTGAGGCAAAAGAATGGAAAAATAAACTGAATGTGTTCCAATAAAACAAAAGCAAGAAAGTGACAGCCGCTGACTGAGAATTAGAACTAAAAATACTCCTCTCTATTCTGAAGGTGAATCTTTGAGATAAGACTCATTTTGCTAATAAAACACAACATAAACAGCTACTTTGACAAGTACAAAAAAACCTGATGTCTCATTTCAATAGAGTCTCAATGCAGCGTATTCTGCCAGGAGTTCCCACTCCCATGTGGGTTTTGGTTTTGTTTAGAAAAAACATTGAGCACAGTTGAGCATTTGTGAGCAAAACAGTTCTGGCAGTTCAGTCTTCTTTTAACTATTTGTTACCACTGGTTCAGGTAAACTGATAACACATGGTAGAGGAAAATAACATTTTTAACAGTTGTTAAATGTGTTGTTTGGCTCTCTTCACGCTGAATGTCTTGTTCTACCAACTTAAAGGTAGGAAGATTGACCCAACAGTAACTGTATGCAAAGAACAACATTGGTGCTTCCTTCTGAAATACGTCACGGTTCTGAGGGCACAAAAAAAGACTGTTTTTAAGATTTTTGCATAAGCCTTTTGGATCTGGCTGTTGTATTACATGAGAACAGACTGATAGAAGAGGCCTCTGAGCTCTTCTGTTCTGAGTAATTTCGAACACATAATGCCGAGAGTAAAACAAACTCAGAAAAATACTGACAGTAGAAATGGCACAGTGAAAAGTGCTGTCAGGTGAATTACTCTTGAACATCAGTAGATGATTACAGAGCAGAAATTCTCCTTTTTGTCTGAAATCAATGGGTGACAGCAAAATAAATAAGAAAAAGTAGTTTTATTTCTTAATTTTTATACTGCTTGAACAGTGAAGCCAAGACAACTAAAACTAAGTCAGAGAAAGCGCACTACAAGACTGCAGTATAGAAAGGGAAAATCACGGTGATTTTTGTGGCATTGTGAACTCTCTTATGTTCTATATAAGAATGTATATAATCCTTCCATTTCCTTGTGGTACACTTCGCCACAAGGGCTAGGAGAGTTATCTACCCTGAATAGAAGGAATCTGTCCACAGCAATATAAACCCAGAGGGTTTACTCTGGTACTCAGGAAAGGAAAAGGGGAAATAGTTCTTCAAAGGGTTTCTTAAGAGATAATTTACACCGCTTGGTATCATAGGATGAACAGATGTTCGTTTTCCAGTACTGTCTCAATTCTAGCTGATCAGTTTATGAAGCAGGAACGCACTGAATTCCCACGTTGTGAGTGATTACTCAACATAGTCTTCAAAACGGTCGTTCAGTCCGGCACGTGTCAGTGCTTACTGAGAAATACATTCATGATTTGTACAAATGGTAACACCATACCAGAGAATCGCAGTATAATTGAATTCAGGAGGGATGTCTGGACGTCTCTAGTCCACCCTCTGTTCAAAGCAGATCAAATTTCAAAGTCAGAGTAGGCTGCAATTTTAAATACCTCCAAGGATGGATCAGGATTCTTGAGCCGCTTTTGGCTTTTGTTCCAGTGCTTTATCACTGCCGTGGTGAAGAATTTTTTTTCTCATTTCCACCCAAAATTTTCTGTTATGTAACTTGTAACTGTTGCCTCTTTTTCTTTCAAAGTATATCTGTAAATTAGAGGGTTGTACCTGGATGATATGATACCGAGAATCTCAAACCGTTTAAGTGTGAAGTCAGTATCTGGAAGCATTGGGGTTTTGAGAAGATAGACATATTTGAATATTACAAGAACAATGTTTGAGACATGCAACATAATATGCTTTGTAATAATCTCTTTCAGTCATAGCAATATAATTGATCTCTCCTGCCTGTTGGATCCGACTGTCAAATCATTTTTATAGATTCAGGAATGCTTGCAACTAAAACAAATATGTTGAAAAGTGTTCTTTGCATGCATTCTGTATGATCAGAATTGTGTGAAAAATGGACACTTTTGCTATTTCTCCGTTTGTGTGTGCCCACAACTTTGCAACTAAAGCAGTTACACTTATGAAACTATAAAAGCTACTTGTGCCGGGACAAGCATAACTAGCTGATACAAGTGGTGTGATTGCTTTCAGAAAGGATTTTTGTGCTATTCAGTTCATAAATACTTTTCTGTGGAGAAAAAGAGCTGTTGAGGGATGGAGGGATTTCAGATCCTAATTCTGTTTAAAGAGACTGTCCTTGACCTTAGATACAGTAAGTTGTGGATACCCAGTACAGCCAAAAGGTCCCAGAGCCTGATATAGAGCAAAAGTGAAAATTATTTGAAGTTCAAGCATTTTGACTGCCATTTCTCAAGCCAGGCAGAGCTCTGAATGCTTTAGAAGAAAGAAGCAGACCTGACTCAGGAGAAGGTGAATTGTATCATGAGTATTCTTTTGCATTCACTGAGCCACATCCATTCCCATTCTGAAAAGAAAACATAATGTGCTCCCATAGATTTCTTTGATGAGAACCTGAACGCCCTTAGACTTTTGATTACCAAATCACAGATGAATATCAAAGAAATAAAAGGAAAATCTCAAATTGCTGCATAAATATAATGTGTTCATCAAAGGAACGCTATCAGCCACACTTTCACTGTTGAAGCGGTGTATTGTTAGTAATTCTGATACTTGTTTTATCACATATTCAAGTTTTATTATATTATTTCATTTATGGTGAATGTACAAATGATAAAACAAAGAAAGGTATCAGTTGGAAAGATAATAAATTTCCTAGTGAACTGAAAGAATTTTATTTTTAAAAAGTAGATAAAAAGCTGATTGATTTTATTACTTAGGAACATAGTTAGTGTATAGTTCAAGAGAAATAGTTAAAATACTTTTGCTGTAGGCCACTTCCCATCAAGCAAAAGAACAAAAAGCTGTGACAGTCTTCAAAACTAATTATATTTCCATTTAACCTTTGGACCCTTAAAGACCCATATCTTTTGGTTTTGCTCTGGTATAAAATTTCAGCAATAACTCTTACTAGCGTGATTGTTATAAAATGTAACAGGATGTGGTTGCTGGCTTCATGCAAATATCTGGGGTTTTCAGCCTTAATAAGGTCTCAGGAGACTGCTTTAGCTTGAAAAAGCATTGTAATGTATGACTTTTTTTCAACTAAATTTTTTTAAAATTGCACCAGGTCTTACAAGACTGTCTCACACAATCTTCTAAATTGTTTCATGTTTATGGTAGCAATAGAATGTTTCCAGTGATAAATGAGGCAAACATTTTCCTGTCATTTATTCTAATTGTCCTGTGCTCAAAAGGCACATGGGTCACTTCGAAACACATTTTATAACTTGTCTTTGATTGCATGTTTTGGATACTTTCATCTAGGTAACTTGTCTGATGAAAAATGTCATGCTGTTGTTAAATTAGTCGTAGTTATAATTTTTAAAAGGTCTTGATACTAGATTTTGAGTGGCTGACGTTGAGTGATTTGCTTTTGAAATGTTACTACCAAAATAGGCTTTGCATTTGATAAGTCTTCAACAGTTTTGTTTGATGGAGTGTAACAACGTTGTCCATTCCGCTTTTGAACAATGGAATACTTCAAAGAAAATCAAAAGCTACCCTAACATAATCTTCTCAACAATGTTGTGATTATACTAATTGCTTTTAGTTATTTACCTACACAGTAGGTCAAATCAACTTCATACTGCAGCAGCTCAATGAAGTTCAGCTTTCTTTAAAAGAAAGATTGTTTATTCATGTAATCCCAGGTTACCATTTGGGTGAAAAGTCTTCTATTCGCCATTTTGAGACTTGGATTTGTTCCTAATTACAGTGACTCTGCTTGGGATAATCCAGGATGTTTGCTAAGTCCCTGTCTTCTACCTTTTGAACTCTTAGGAGGATCTAACTCAGGTTTTTCATTAATCTACTCACTCTCATCTGTCAGGACCAAAAAGACTTTCATATAATCTGACAAACTGTTAGTTCTGGTGTGTAAGACAATTGCATCTTAAAGTGCACTGTGCCTGTTCTGATGCGGGGCTGACCTGAATTTTATTGAGCCAGAACTTGCTAAGGAACCGGAGCCCAAGGACAATGAGAATGGATGGATGGATGCACCATGCCAGGAAAAATAGGGAATATTCACAGCTCCCTAAAAACTCTATCGGGATCATATCTTATTTTAAAAGCAGCATATATAGTGGAGTTGTTCAGTATGTGAGGCAAATGGTATCTGTACCTTCATGAGATGTTCCATGCCGTGCTCAGCAAATGCCAGTATCACAACACTGAGCTACCTCAGACACCTGCAGCTATGATAAATTTAGACAATTTTCGACCAGTTTTTTTCATCAATACTGAAAAGGAGATTTGAATGCTGAATTATGAGTGAAAGTGTTCTGCAAAACATGCTGGGTTTTAAATAATTTTTATAGCACTTAAATTTGCTTTAAACCTTTACTGCTCCTTAACAAAGAATCACATTTTTTAAATGTTCTCACTTTACATTTCAGGAGCTCTGCTCACAGTAATAATGTCAGGAAGATGATATATGTAACAGAGTAGACCTTATGATGTAGTTCTACTGTTCTGAAGCAACTATAATAGATTTCACTGTGGCTGAAATTCTGTTGAAGCTGACAGAATTCTGTGGCTGATTTTAATGGAGGTCAAAATATTACCTCTAGTACACTTGGAGGTAATTTTACAAAAATATCTTTTCCTTGGAAGTTAAAAAGATTTTACTTCATTTGTGAACTCCAGTAATCTGCTATCTCCGTTCAGAAAAGTCTGAGAACCGGTGGAGCATCCACTGTGAAATGGATAGAGCTGCTGCCCGCTGCCAGCCATCATATGGCATGGCAGTTGTTAGAGGTCCCTCCTTCTGGAGGCTGTGTAAACCAGCAACCTCAGGCCTGTGAGCTGAAGTCCAGAATAGTTTGCAGTCACGATGGATTTATTTATTCTGTGATCATAGATTGTTGTGTGAGAGATGAAGTTTTGTGCGCTTCCAACTGCAGTCCAAACATTCTGACAATTGCCCTCCTCTCTGGAGTTGCCAGTAGAATGTTGAAGGATGTTTTGAGCAAGTAAATGAGTAGATTTCCCTTCATGTTTTAATTAACTCTTTCTAATGAAATGACCGTTCTTGTTGCTAAGGGAAGTGAGGAATCATTTGCATTTCTTTCATGGACAAGGTGTCAGGAAGCAGCAAAAGAGGGGGTCTGCGAAGGGAGGTGAGCCAGGAGCCAAGAGCAGCAGCAAGACAGGCCGGAGGGTGCCCTCAGTGAGAAGGGGTGTAGCTGGCAGTCCAGAAAAGACTCAAGAAGGCTAATGATGAGGCATATCTGAATTCAGGTCAAGAAGCCAAAGACAAAGGCAGGTAGTTGGCTACACCTACAACACAGCTGAGGCAAGGGCTGAGGACATGGGCAGCTCCTGAGACACTGGATGGAGGGTGGTGGCATGGGGGCCCCAGATGAGGCATTGTACTGCCCTTTCTCACAATTTCACTCTGCTGATCTGATCTGAGGTTGCACAACTGCCATACTGGAGCAGACTTTGAGCACCAGCTGCTGAGCTTCTGGGGCTGGGATGGAGGAGGTTGCGGAGGATTACACAAAAGGGAGGCTACACGTGCTTTAGGGCTGTCAGGTGCTTTAGTTGGCACACTCCTGACTTGAGAAACATGCGTCAGACACTTGCCTTATTGGCTGTAGCTCCATTAGTAATAAAATAGTCCTTATTTAAATTAGCTGAGCTGTTAGTGTGGATTCATCTGTTGCCATGATTCTGATACCTTGCTGCAATTCTGATGCTTCTTCACAGCACTAGAACCTAATTAAAAACAGAAAGGTATCTGTTACAAATAACAGCAGCTATTCAGCTGAATTTGGAGGATAAGGAAAAAACCTCTTATGCTCTAGTTGTTTGAATTTGAAAATCCCAACCATTTTCTGATGAGGGAGTTACTAAAAATGGATTGTGAAGGTTGTAGTATAGGAATGATAGTCTTAAAAGTAAAAATGAAGGTGAAGTTAAGGTGTACCTATACTATATATACAGTAATGGTTAGTACAATGAGGTGGGTTAAACACAGTTCCACTGAGAACTCTTCCAATCATTTAATGGTGTCACATCCCCAGTGTACACCAGTCTTTATTGGAATCTCAATTTTCTTGCAGTAGTCTTCAGTGACATACCAAAAATGGAAGTACCTTTCAATCTTGACCAGAATTGAAAAACTATATTTGACCTTTATCAGATTAGCTTTTTGGGATGTACTGCTGTGCCCACACTACTTTTTAAATTATTTTTTTTTAAACTCCATCTATAGACTGAACAAAGTGGGGAAAAAGCTAAGTGTTTACAGTCTGTACAGTCACTGGATAGTAGCTGTGTTCAGTCTCCTTTTCCTAGAAGATTATTAAATATAATAACTCAAAATTTCAAGCAGATGACAATAGCAATGATTAATAGGTGTCCTGCCAAAGTATTTCTGTTTTGGCATACAAATCAAAGTCATGTCAGATTTGCAGGAGACATCTGTGACTAGTTAATTATTAGCAGCTTGCTTTTAATCAGTCTGAGTAGTTCCTTGACCACATGTCAGGCTTCTGTAAGCACTGAAGAAAAACAATTTCTTGCAAGAGTTGTAACATCCACCCTTTTGATGTTCCAGTTCAGCTGAAATAGAAAGTTTTTTATATTTTAACATGTAAAAGCCTGCATGTAAAAATAAGGCTGACTTGTAATACCTCTTAAAATCATTGAGTTTAACACTAGACATTGTGAGCTGTAGTATCTCTTTTTATCAGCAGAAGATAAAAGATTCATAAATTAAGTAGTCCCAGTGGGAAAGTAATGCTTTTTGGGTTTTGTTTTGTGGTCTAGGTATTGCCATTTGTTATTCAACTCTGTCGTGGTTTAGACCCAGCTAGGACCATGCAGCAGCTCGCACAGTTCTCCCCCTTCCCCAGAAGGGTGAGGAGAAGAGGGAGTAAAAGGAGGTGAAAGGGAAAGGGGAAAAAAAACTTGTGGGTTGAGGTAGAGACAGTTCAATAGAACAATAACAAGGAAAGTAACAGCAATAATAATAATAATGACACAAGTCCCTCTCACTGCCCGATGAATTGGTACTTTCCTGAGCAATGATCATGGATTTCTCCCACCCCCCACCCCAGCCAACCCCCATTTACACACTGAGCACGATGTCTATGGTAAGGAATATTCCATTGGCCATTCCATTATTCTGTCCATGCTTCCTGTCAGCTTCTATGTGAAGCTGAAAAGAGTCCTTGAAAAGGACAAACATTGCCTAGCAATAACTAAAACAATATGCATTACTGACATTCCTTTCACAGCAATCACTGGAAAGAAAATTAACTCTTTCCAATCTGAAACCAGGCCAAATTCTTAATTTTAGAGTAAAAACTGAGAAATATGTCAAAGAAGAGCATTTTGCCTTATCTGTGTAAATGATGCATGGGTTTTTAAAAATTATGACAGGAAAGGAAAAAAATCCTTGCCAGAGAAAGAAAACAATGGCTTACAAATAGTTGCATGGTAGAGGCTGTAAGACATAAAGGTTTCTTCTGTAAATAGGCTGAAAATTGATCTGTTTGCTAGAAAATTAATCATTGTGCACCAACAATGTTAGTGAACATTACTTGCCTCTGCTGGAAGTCCGGACTGTATATTGTATACATTTCCTCTGATATCTTGTGTCCTGCAGGACAACCATTCCAAAATTGAAATAATGGAGTACAAAAGCCATTAGATATATTCTGTTTTGTTCCAGCCACAGGATGTCATTGATGATTTTTCCTGAACTACTACAGTTTTACATCTGATACAACATCAGATGATCAGAAAATAACATTCTGGGAACTTTGACTATTATTGAGAAATGTTGTATATTTTTGCTGCTTTGTTCCTTCCAAGAAAAAGATGAGATTTTCAAACCTCTCTTACTTAATTTGGTGGATCTTCTATTGAATTTGATGTGCCCTTTCCAGAGGTTAGAAGTATAGAAACATGCTTTCCTTGAACTCCATGACACTTATATTCAGATTTTTCTCACCGGTGTGTGGTAACATGACTGTACATCTGCTGTCCTCATCAGTCATTTGTCTGTTACAGCCACAAAACAGGCATAGACTGTCAGGAATGCAAATTGTACAATTGCCTAGGAATAAGGCAGCAGCACTTTATCCATATGTACTCCATTTTTGATTGACTGCCACAGTGATGTCTTACACTTCTGTTGCGTGGGGTGGTGGCAAAACACATGTAGCCTATAGCCTGCAGCACTCTAGGGAACCGTGACTATGTTTGATCACACAATTACAAGTACACATGAACAGCATTTACACGAAGTCTGTGTTTAAAAGCAAGACCAGCAAGACGGCACATCCCCAGTCTGCTGTCCCTGTGGACACTAGAGCCTGGCCTTGGAAGCAAGACAGCAAAGCTTGCTACCTAGCTTGGGTTGAGATCTGCATAAGGAACGCTCACCCGCTTTTTTCCAGAGCAGTAACTTACCTGGGGTAACCCCCGGCTCCTTGCTGCAGCAGAGGTGTACCCGAGAAGGTCCATTGCAACCAGTTGGACTATTTCCTTTTTTAAAATATCCAAAGAAATTTGCAAGTTTATAGTCCAAATTAGACACTGAACTCTCTCTGGACAGAGACACTTCTCTCTCACTTCATGATGGTACAGGTTGTAGTGTGATATGATCTTGGTTCAACCTCCGACATCATAAATAATGAAGTTCTGTGCTGGAGTTATTCAGATTACTCCTTAATGTTCAGTATAGGCTAACTCAAATGAAATAGGTCTCCAACTGACATTTTCTTCCCATCGTTCTACTTTAAAAAGAGAACAGGAAACTAGAAAGGGCATAAACTTTATTACTAATGTTTTAGGCTCTCTCTAACAGTGCCTAATAAAATCTCCTCAATGTAAGTAATGTTCAGCCTTTCCAAACCCAAAGGTAGAGTGGAAGGCAAAGAGAATAATATATACATTTCTTTCTCTATTTCCCCTGAAATAAAATCTTGTTAACTCTCAGAAGAAGCTGTAAAAGGAAGTGATTGTATTATTTCATTAACCTCTGGTTATAGCTAACTTTGCTTTAATGGGAATACATGAACTTTTCCTCAATTTAGATGTCATTCTCCAGGCATATGGAATATTGTTCATGGGATTCTTAGAGGGTCAGTAGTTATTTCTTCTGTCAATGTTATTTGCAAAAGCAAAATCTCACTGCCAAGAAAAAGGGTGTTGTAACATTTTTAACATGCAAACTTATGTTCATCTTAATACTGCCCTTGTTGCTAATAGCTGCGAGCTGACATCTGCTTCTGTTTGTGAGCCTTGTCTAGGCCTCCACCTAAGCCTGTGCTTAGATGAAGAATTAAAACTATGAAGAAATTTTGGTTGCTTGATCTAGAAATCCTCAAGAAAATGTTTATTCAAAACACAAAATCTCCATGGAAATAATTGGAGTAGCTTGGACCAATCTAGCGACGTGATACAAAATATAGAGCTGCATTTCTAGAAACTCATGTTGAGACACAAGTTTCAGCATAGTATTTTCCAAATTCATTGTGTGAATGTTTCAGTTGAACACAATTAGTGAGTTTAATGCCTGGATTGCCTAATTAGTTTGCTTGCATCGCATGTCAGCAGTGCATACAGCTGTATCTCCTTTGTTCCAGTCAAATAAATACTAGTTAAGTGCTAAGGGCAGCCAGAGTGACACCATTTCACAGATATTCTTGCTGGCAACTATGTCAATATATCTCCACTGCCCATTGGCTCTGATCCATTTTCCACACTGCTTTCTCAGTTGTGCATTGCCTCAAATGCCTGCATTAACGTACAGTACAGCACAATAAACCACACAAAAGCTTTCTGTTCTGCTTTTAAGGAAAGTCATTTTACTCTTGGACCTGTGCAGTTGAGGAGGAGGCAAGGTACAGAAAGGAGGAGAAGGAAGAAAACAAGGATGATGTAGAAGGTTTCTGTCTGGTAATGGACAACAGTACTTGCTTCTTTTAACATCTGCTTCTATAGAAGTTTAGGCTAGAAACGCTTGCTACAGTCTAAAGAGATAAATCTGTCCTCTAATATACTGATCCACGGGCAATATTGGGTTAATGTTAGGCTTGCAGTTCTTGTAGGTTCAGACAGCCCCCTTTTTTTAATCCTCTCAGGCCCCAGAGGGATGTTCTGTTTGTTATGGTTAGCACTGAATAGCTTCACAGAGACTTGCAATTGCTGAAGTTTGGCCTCTGTCTCCAGATGTAATGCAGTAATAGTGGGTGAAGGTTGTAAAGCTCAGTAAGCATTCCCTCTCTAAGTACAAGTATTACCTTCGTGTGTCTGCAGGTACAGCACTCTTTTAGACGGACTATTGTCTTGGTGAGGACTTCAGTTAATTTTTATTTTGCACTGGAATTAATAGTGTTTGTCATGAAGGCTGCGTGGATGTTATGTCTTGCAATCCTGGATGAATCCTGTCTCAGCCCTTCTCAAGTAATATGTAATCCCCATAGCATTCCCCTTAGCCTATTTAATAGTATATGTCGTAATGATATTACCTATGCTGGCTTTGGCTGGGATACAGTTAACTTTTTCACAGTAGCTGGTATGGGGCTATGTTTTTGGATTTGTGCTGAAAACAGCGTTGATAATGCAGAGATGTTCTTGTTATTGCTGAGCAGTGCTCACACAGAGTCAAGGCCTTCTCTGCTCCTC
>VXBH01002133.1:876134-912289 GCA_013400035.1 Rynchops niger
TTTTTATAATCATAACCTCTTTACTGAAATAGAACATGGGCCAACATTGCTGCTTTGATTGCTGCTGAATGTCTCTTTGTTCAGTCCACTGTCTTCAGGGAGTAAACGCAAGAAGATCTAAGAAGGGAAATGGAGAGTGTTTACCTGAACAGCATTAACGTCAGTTATATTTGATTGTTTGACAGTCGGCCACCTTATTAGAATAACTTTGATTCAGCAAAGCCCTAATGCTATTAAATATTTACCATGAATATTTTAAAGCGGTTAGGCTCTATCAGTGCTGTCTGATAAGGAATGCAGTGTGGAGAGCACTTTTCTTCACAGAGCAATTCCTTTAGGAAAGACTTCACTGCTTGCCACACACGTTCAGTCAGGTGCCTTTTCACCAGATGTTTCTAATTTTATTCATGTTAGTACATTAGACATAAAGCTTTCCCTGTAACCTTTTCAGCCAGAGAGCAGAGTATTGCAGAGGACTACATAAAAGCGAGCAAAGAGGAAAACCCATACAAATTCCATGATGACTTATAGCTAAATTAATTATATTTCTTATGTAAGTATGAATTACTCCTCATTAGGATTCTCTAATTAAAGAGTTGCAGGACAAGGAAGTTACAGTGATTTGAGTTAAAAATAAACAGAAATTGCTTCTAGATTGCTAAAATGATTAGGGATTTGGCCGACTTCAGAATGGTTGTGGGATAATGATTGACTAAGCTAAGAAATGAAAAAAGTTTCTATAAATTCCTTAGCTATATATAACATTTATTTTTAAATGTATTTAATTTTCAATAGAAATTACATGTTCATATATCAGTTGTTAATAATTTTTATATGTATTTGTTTCCTTTCCTTTCAGTCAAAGTCGGCTTTCACAATCAGATTCCCTTTAATTATTTAAAGTTTCTGTCTGTCAACACACTGCTCTAAATCTGAGGTAGGTAGAAGTGGTAGGTAGTTACTAAAGATAAATTTAACTGCAAATTTTTGAAGTCCAGCCCATGGTCCGGAACTGGTGGTTCTCACGTGTGCCGGTACAGATATGCATTCTCCCAAAATGCTAAGGGACACTTCACTGTCTGAAATCTCAGAGTCCTTCAGATCGGAAGCACCTTTCAGATGGAGATGCTTTTTCATGTTGTTCTTTGCTAAAATACAGTGTTGTGAATTGTCATATTTGGTTATGCTACATTACCTTGTGTTAGGAAAGCAGGCTGTTGGAGCAGTAGTGCTGATGAATGACAAACAGCCCTGCTACCCTTGAAATGACATTAGTATCTCATGTATGGTGGATAATTAGCAGGTTGAGTACCTGCATGATAGTGGTTCACTAGAGGTTTTTTTCTTTGAATTCCTTGCTGTATTTCTGTCACCTATACCTCATAGTTTGGAATTTTAAAGATACTTCCTGCCCTGTCTTCATATACTGTATTAGTCATTGCCTTATTCAAATACATCTTATAATAGTGCATAAAGTAACGAAAAGCACGGATATATATTCACAAGTGATTGTGTTGGAAAATGAATATTCATTGGGTTGAGCGACAGCTGTTTCATTGTTGTTGTCATCCCTCGCCAATTCCAAAATAAAACATCAAGAGGGAGAATATACGTTTCTGTCAGTTCTAAAGGCTCAGATGCTCAAAAAATGCACCGAGACATCAGTACTCAATGGCTTTCAACTGTCTGTGTACACACTCAACATATATCTTCTGTTTTTCTCACGTTCACCCAGAGCTAGGGTGTTTTAGGGGAATTCATGCATGTGCCTGTTTATGTTGCTAGAAATAAGATGTTTCCAGGAAGTTTCCTAATGTTTGTTATGCTTATTTGTCCCCATGATAGGGGGACAGGCAAGTTCTGCCTTCTACATCCATCTGGTTAATCTTGTTGCATCATGAATATCGTATATTTTGTATAATATGTCCTAAAACCATTATCTGGTGACGTTTCGTTTTTAAATTCTGGAATACATGTTTAAGATGCAGTGCATGGTTAAAACCGTGGGACGTACTATAAAGAACTTAATTGCATATCTATTTTGATTTTAATGCATTGATTGCTATCCTTTTGTCAGGTAAACAGGGCAGCGTAGTACCCTTTTCTCTGCTTACAGTGCATAGTAACATTACATGCAGTCTTCCTAACTTCTCTGAACCTATAGGTAGAGCAAGAGCCAAAGGGAGGGTGTGTTTCAGTTTTTCTTACCTTTGAGCTATTTAATGGTTTTGTCTGCAAATATATGGAGGAGTTTACTGCTAACTCCTTTCTGGGAGAACTATGTCCAAAGCCAGCAGATGCTGATGCTCTTTGTTGATGCATTTTACATCTGACTAGGAGAGCAGCAGTAGGGCTTGCTGGTTCAGCTTCCATAGCTTATCTCAAGGCACCTATCATGTCCCTTGAGACAGCTCACTCTCCCATTTATATTGATCGATTGACTCCTTGAAGATAGACTGAACTTTGTTCAGCCTGGAGAAGAGGAGGCTGAGGGGAGACCTTATCACCCTCTACAACTACCTGAAAGGAGGTTGGAGAGAGATGGGGGCTGACCTCTTCTCCTTGGTGACAGGTGATAGGACGAGAGGAAACAGGTTCAAGTTATGTCAGGGGAGGTTTAGATTGGATATTAGGAAACATTTTTTCACAAAAGGGTTATTAAACATTGGAATAGGCTGCCCAGGGAGGTGGTGGATTCACCATCCCTGGAGGTGTTTAAAGAAAAGGGTAGATGGGGTACTTAGGGACATGGTTTAGAAGTGGCTTTTGTCAGGGTAGGCTAATGGTTGGACTTGATGATCTTAAAGGTCCCTTCCAACCTCAGCGATTCTATGATGTTTTTCATTTTTCATGCTTGCCTTTTAAACAAAACAAACAAAAATAATGGGTAAATGAAAAAAAAAGATGTAGGACTCAAGGGTTTTTATGTACAAAATAGGAAGAAAAGGGCTACAAAACCCTATAAATTCAATTCTAAACCATGCTTAGGTATTGCTAGATATTCTAATGAAGAATAACGATGAGTTCAACCTGTCACAGCTGAGAAGAAAATGTTACTGATGCACTTGAAGGTGCATCTTTTCAATGTTACCCTCATATGTGGATCTGAAATCAGCTGTGGGAGCTGGTGACTTGGCTAATCCTATTGAGGGCAGCCCTCTCTGAGTTTGTTTATATTGCTTTCCAAACATGTCTGAGCTGCCACAACTTGCAGCGTCAAACAGGAGGGTATCTGAAATAAGCTCTCATTTAACTTAATGTCCTTAGCTATAAATTTTGCATTTCAGCAGCTGCTCTACAGAGAGCTGAGGCCCAACAGAGAAGGTAGGAAGGGAATTTCAAAGAAATGGAGAGTGCGAGAAGCACTTCAGCAGCAACTACTACAGATATCTGAAGGTATTTCTGTGAAACAGAGCCTTTAGTATAGCAGTGCTGAAACAACATTGCTAAGAATCTTGTCTTCCCAATTTTCTCTACCACCCCAACAGATTGCTCTTTCTGACCTTTGTCAACTACTGATTGCTTTAGTTCCTTTGAAAACATGTCACTTGACACCTCTGTCACATTTTCAAAATACACTGTAACATTGCACTGTATTAAAGAATGCACTGTATCCAAGAATCCATGAAATGAAAGGTAAAGAGTTGCTTTAATATGGTGTACTTTGCCATAATTGACACAAATTATGACCAGTTGTGGAATTTTACAAAAAGTCATTACCTGTTATCATCATCTGAAAAAAAATTAAGGCCATTACCTTTTTTATAAAAGTCAACCACATTTGAGACTTGCTTCAGTGGTTTATGGGGGTTTTACCCTCCCTTATATTAAAGTAATATTTTAAAGAATAACTTTTGTAGCCTAACACCTTTTACATTTTATTTCAAAGTAATAGTCTTGAATGATTTTTTTTTTTTTTATGGTCAAGGAATAAAACTTTGAAAGCAAAGGTTAACAATGTAGAAGTAAATCCTTCCACTATAGCATCAGCAGCAATTTGAGCCATAGGTGACCTTCAATCTAACTTCTGTTGACATCAGAGAATTCTCCTAGAGAGCAACAACAGTACATGGCCTTGTAAATGTTAGTCTCAAATTCACCTTTGCTGCAAGTATTTATATACTAAGACCAAGAGTAAGCAAGTGTTATTGCTTTGAGGATTAAAAGGTTTTAGAAAGATGCATTTGGCAAAGTGTGCAGTGAAGAAATGATAAGTTTCTTGGATTTCTTTTTCCTTTTTGCTTTCTCTGTTGTTTTCTTGGTGACAAATTAGGAAAGAAGGATTTCAGTTCAATAATTATATTTGTTCTTAAAAATTCCAGACAATTTGCTAAACTGGTGGCTCTCCTTGTGTTATGTACGCATTAAAAATAATTCCATGTGAATTGTTACCTGCTTATATGTTTAAGTATAATTATTAGGTTTTCCTTTTACATTGTCAGTTCAACTAATAAAAGTCTTGCTTCACTTTTTAAATGTAAGCATGTAAAGTTATTGCCATTAGACATAGCAGAGGTTTTTTTGGTTTTTTTTTTTTTTTTGAGGTGGTAAGCTGTGTTATTACTGAGCACACTTTTTGGTAATTCTGTGAGCATGGAGTTCTGACAGACTCTTGAAGTCCTTAAGCCATATATGTCTGAAGATGCAGAGGGATAGCGGCATCGGAGATGGGAGGAAAGCAGTAGTTTGCCCGTTGTATAACAGCTCATATACCGATCTCAATGCTCAAATGTTTTAAGACCAGGAATTAGCTGGATTTTCACAATAATAAATTCATTCTTCTTGTACGGTTGTTTTTTGGGGCTTTTTTAATGAAAAAAAAAAATCAAACTGGAAAGTCAAACTGGTCAGACATCCTGTCTAAACCAGCTAGTCACTCCTTTACTAGGCTTAGTACTTTGTATTGGACTAAAGCACAAATACCAAATAGAGCCCATGTTGATTTTAAGGTGCACAAAGAAGAATTTATGACTTTCCCTAGAAGATTATTTCAAATTTGAAGACACAACCCATTTAAACACTCATCTTAATCCTAACTTAAATTTATCTAAGCTTAACTTCCAAGACTCACTTCGTGATTTACTGCTTTACAAATTCAGTCCTCTTTACATGGCTTACTTTCCCTTTTTCCAACTGTATACCATTTCCTCTAATTAAAATGGTCACAGCCTAAACACCCATCTAAGGCAATCTATGCAACAGCTTTGTTATCATTTGTCATCATTGTGCTACCTTCGAAGATTATTAAATGGCATAAAAGAGATGCCAGTCACCCCAAAACCCTAGTATATGCATCCTCAATCACTGCTGATTTCTTCTTAGGTAAGAGTTATTGTGATCTTTCAGTTAATACAGTGTTAAGTAAATTTGAAAGGGGACTTGAATCAAGAAAATGCCTTATTTTGGTGCTGTCTTGTTCTACACCTACATTAGAACCCCTGCTGTGGTCATCATGGAACAGGGCTGTATAAACAGCTGAATCTTTTTTTTTTTTTCATTAGAGATAGTTAATATGATGTAGCTTTCAGGGTGCTTTCAAATATCCATTTTATACGGGAAAAGATAATTTCTGGGTAACTAAAGAGTACCACTAAGAAGTTACCAACATTAGGTAGCTCTTCCTAATGGAATAATGCAATTCCTTGGCTGTCAGCAATTCTACTTAACAAATGAAAAATGGAAAAGCACCCAATGTAGGAAGAAAATCAAAAGGTAGTAACTTCTCTTGTTAAAACATGTTTTATTGTGCAGATCTGTGCTGGTTTTGGCTGGGGTAGCTTTAATTTCTTCATAGTAGCTAGTAGGGGTCTATGTTTTGGATTCAGAATGAAAACAGCGTTGATAATGCAGAGATGTTCTTGTTAATGCTGAGCAGTGCTCACACAGAGTCAAGGCCTTCTCTGCTCCTCACCCCAGCAGTGAGCAGGCTGGAGGGGCACAAAAAGTTGGGAGGGGACACAGCTGGGACAGCTGACCCCAGCTGACCAAAGGCATGTTCCATACCATAGAGCATCATGCTCAGCAGTAAAAGCTGGGGGAAGAAGAAGGAACGGGGAGGTGTCTGGAGTTACGGAGTTTGCCTTCCCAAGTAACCACTATGTGTGATGGAGCCCTGCTTTCCTGGAGATGGCTGAACACCTGCCTGCCGATGGGAAGTGGTGAATGAATTCCGTGTTTTACTTTGCTTGCATGTGCAGTTTTTGACAAAAGAAAGGCATTCAAGTGCTGGAGTGTGTCCAAAGAAGAGCAACAAAGCTGGTGAAGGGTCTAGAGAGCAAGTCCTATGAGGAGCAGCTGAGGGAACTGGGCTTGTTCAGCCTGGAGAAAAGGAGGCTGATGGGGAGACCTTATTGTTCTCTACAACTACCTGAAAGGAGGGTATAGTGAGATGGGCGTCTATCTCTCTTCCCAGATAACAACTGATAGGACAAGAGTATTGTGAATGGGTGATTTAGAACACTTGAAGAACCGCTGTCAAAGGTATTAGCAGAAATGGGTTTATTGAAATACGATGTACAAATGTGACTTAACAAAGGCAAGGTTCACTCTATTCCTACACTGCATAATCATTTGAACAATGCGTCAGAACTACCAAGGCAGAGTCAAAGTTACCAAGACACAAATCAAAGTTACCATACTACAAGGTTATGCGCGATATCGGTCGCTTACCAAAGATCTGCCGTTGGTGAAAGGTCTCTCTGCCTTGAGGAGCTCCCTTGAGAGGTGTCCCAGCTCAAGTGGAGATCACCGCCGTGCAGCCAGGCTGTTCAGCAGGGAGAGTGCACAGAAGGCTCACTTAGGCTGTCATATTTATGGAATAAAGTGGTTGGCTTGTAGTCAAATTATGTATGATGGAAAAGGTATGCATGTGGCTCCTTGTACCCACAGCTATCTGCCATCTGCTGTTGATGTGTTAGTCGCATGATCAGTGTTCCAAGCTCATAGGCATCAATGCTCACTGTGTCACTCTGCTCCTCTGTGGGTTTTCAGAGAACAGGTTGGAACTAGAGAAATTCTTGTCTGGTTACGGCTTTGGCCTTTACCTCATTCGCAGGTAGTTTGATTAAGGATTTGAGTGCATCCATCACAGAGAGGAAACGGCCTCAAGTTGTGCCAGGGGAGGTTTAGATTAGATATTAGGAAAAAATTTTTCACTGAAAGGGTTATCAAACATTGGAACAGGCTGCCCAGGGAAGTGACTGAGTCACCATTCCTGGAGATATTTAAGAGAGGAGTAGACGTGGTCCTTAGACATATGGTTTAGTGGTAGACTTGGTAACGTTAGGTTTTCAGTGGACTAGATGATCTTAAGGGTCTCTTCCAAACGAAATGCTTGGAAAATTCTATGCTAAAAGAACCACCTGTTCTGGGAAAGTAATTTATTTGGATATACAGAAGGAGATGTTCTTTTCTGTTGTCCCAGCAGAGACTTGTGCGATTCTTAATGAACTTCAACATTCAAGTGGTAGTTTTTTTATGTAACTGAAATGTTTTAATACTTCCAAAACTTATTTTTATTACTAACCTTGCTATTGAATGTAATTCATAGAAACTTAGTAAAATCTTCACGAGGGGCTGAAGCTATTTCACGATTCACAGACAGGACAATATTTAGCAGAGTTTCTTGCTTCAGCATTTGCTATCTGAATACCAATGAGAAAAACACAACATGTTATTTTCTCCTTAAACCCTAACTTATGTCTAGATGTGCATGATTTTGATACCAGGATCTTCCTTTTTTTATATATATACATATATGGGGGGGCAGGGAGCTATGAAAATAATAATAAAAAAAAAAATGCTGTGTTGTCCTGACCTGTGTTCATGTTCCCTGGCGCTTCATGATTCAGTAGTTGTGGAATAATTTATCTGCAGTGAACTGACTGACTTGCTGAAGAATGTGACTTTCTTGCTGAAGAATGTGTAGAAGGGGGGAGAAATTAGCATATATTGTCACTTTATACAGTGCTAAGCCTGAATTTCAAACAGATGATAGTGGATTCATTCTTTTTTTTTTTTTTTAATCGATATTCATTCCAGACAACAATGTCATTGTTTGTAAATGATGTCACACAAAAAATCAGGCGGGTGCTTCATTCAGTAAAAGAGCAGTCTAGGAGCCGTGAACATAATATTGAGAAGGGCTTAAATGCTTAGCATACAGATATTGCCAGAACAGCATATAGGTCTGGTCATCTGAACATGGCACTGATGAGACGATTAGTCACATTTTGCAGACCAGATATTTTTATAGCTACATCACTGACTGCTCAAAGGGGTTGAATTTTTCTTTTTCTTTTTAATAAGAGAGGCAGCAGCAGTAAAAGACTATGTTTAGAAGGAGTGTTGCCTTTCCCACTGAAATTCATTTATCTGTCCTTTATTTCTTTCCTCAGCGACTGCTTTACAGTTTAATTTGTCTTTTTTTGCTATTTGTCTTGTTTTGTTATTTGCACCCCAATGAGGCAGGGATGCAATGAAAACATGATTTATTGCTGAAGATAAACATGAGCTAAGAAAAGCTTTTAGGCCATCATGAAAGGGAAAACAGCGAGATAAAAAGGTTGAGATACCATTGCCATTATTCATGTTAGGGCAGTAGCTAAAACAAGATGGTGTTCCTCTTGCAAAATTATTTAAAAAAACAAAAACAAAAAACAAACAACCACAAAGCAATAGATAATGCCCTTTCTGAAGAGCTTTTGCTCTAATTGAAATAAGAATGGGTGAGAAAATGGGATAGCCCCATTTTACAGATAAGGAACTGAGAACAAAGGGAAATCAGTGCTTGATTCAGTGTCTATGTGAGCACGTGTTTGCTTTTAGAACGAGTAGTTCCATTTCAATTCACCAGTGTATTCAGTGTGATTTATACCAGCTGAGGATCCAGCCCAAGGAGTTCTTCTTGTATCAGTTTGTCTAGTTCTTGAATAATAACGTCCTCCTTCAGCTGCTTTTTGCTATGCAAATGAAATACTATAGATTTTAAACATAGAAGTGGGTTTTTATCAGTCTGCCATATGTTTTCCATAGATAACTACGTGGTCTAATTGGTCTGATTCAAACTACTGACACCAATATGCAAATCTGGTTGAATGGAGTGTGTTTATACTGCAGCTTCCTTCTGCATCATTGATTGAAATATGAGTGCTTAAAATAGATCTGTGTGGAATATTTAAGTAGTTTGCAATTATGCACATTCTCTCTTGTCTAGGCTGAGCCCTATGAAGCTAATGAGGAAAAAGTACTGGTCAACTGCTCTTCCCTAACCTAGCACAATATATTTTAGAGGATCTTAGTGCTTGCAAGATTTTTAAAATTGAGTTAGAGCAAAAGCAGCATATTTTGAATAGCTGTTTATGCAGCACAGTTGTTAGAAATGCATATATATGCTTATGTGAGGTTAATGCTGTATTATTTTATTTCTGAAGAAATGTTGCTGGAGCATAGGCCTTTCTGACGCTTTTTAAAGTAATAGTTTCTGGGTTTTTTTTCCTTTTTTTAATTTTTCAAATAGTGCATGATTATGGCCCTGTAATGAATGTCTCTGACTAGTTTCTAGTCTATATTTTTTGTGTCTTTCCTTTCTTTCAATGTCCTTCCACAATCTGTTCAGGCTAGATATCCAGTGGGCCATGCCATCGTGTCAATTATTTCCACTGGAAGGGCTGCCAGTACAATCTTCTACTGTTCATTTTTCATTACTATGAAACATCCCATTTCTGTGCAAGAGTCAAAAACTGTTTATGCTTGCATCTCTGGATTGCTACAAAAATATGTAGGCTCAGTATGTAATCATAAGTGACTACAAAATTTCTAGTCTTACTGAAAGGTGCTTGAATTTAAAATAATTGTTTTGTAGGGAAGCAAAAATATGCATATGCTAAGCAAAATTTGAAATACATTAACTCCATTTTTAGAAGTTTTGCTGGCAGGTTTGTATGATTTGATAACAGCTGCACACTGGTTTCTGACTGTTCTTTATTCAAGCAACAGCAATTATAAACAAGCAAAAGAGTTTCTTGTAAACAAGCAAATATAGATTATATTTATCACCTTTAGCATTTCACATCATATAACCCTGTTATGGTCCGATAGCAATTCAGTATCACAATATGAAATAGATTTTTATTAGTATGAATCATGTATTGATTTCTTGGCTTGGTTCTTTTTATTGTGCAGAGAAGCCCATATTTCCAAAACCTACATTGTTGCAAAAATAAGCATCTTTCTTGTCTCCAGCAAATTACACATTGACAATATACAAAGTAGTGACCACACTCGTGGCTGTTGCAAGCGCCTTAAAAGCTGCTGGTGTTTTTGAGTAGCAGTCTTAAAGAGCAAGCTATCCGATAAGAATCTCAACTGCTCTTTCAAGGAAAATAAAGGAACTTGCATAGTGAAAAAGACTTTAAAAAGTAATTCCTAAGGGTCAGACAATGAAGTCATAGATGAAACCAGTCAAGTAAACCGCCAGCTATTTGGGATTGTAGAACCCTACCTAAATATGCTTTATAAAGCTGTCTCCTGTTAAGGGCCTGTTTAAGCACTCCTTTGCAGAGCTGCTAAGGACAGCAAGATAGAGGGTCTTCCTAAGATGTGCAAAATAGTGTGATATCAAGTCATGTCTTTTATTGCAGGTTTACAATGTTGGTTATGTTCTGCTAGTCAGAAAAAACCAGAAGAGAACAATAATAAAAAAGAAGTCCCTCCTGGCCCCATGGAAGTCACTGAGAATGTGACCCCCTCATTTCCAAGGGGACAGGATTTTATCCCTGCTACTTTAATTCTCCTTTCTTCATGTTCATCTTATTCAGATGGAGCTGCTGGTGGTGAGTAGGTTACGTGAGCAGGGGCACTGAAGCAGCTGGGACTGTTAGTCTGAATTAGCTCAGCAGCGTGGGTATTTCGGAGAGCAGAAGTCTCCCTGACACAAACAGCAAATGCAGCCTTCCAGCTGGTTTTCACTGCAGCCTCAGGGTTTGTTCCAGGAGCTGTGTTCCTTTCTCAGTGGGAGCAGTCAGCTGCCCTCATTCAGCAACATCCTTCTACATGCTCTTAACTTTTAGACTGCAGCTAGTACTGCTCAGCTGGACCACTCCTGCGCTCCTCAACTCCAGTTGAGAACCTCTAAATACTCTGATGGAAAAAGAAAATTAGATTGAAAATTCCTTGCAACTACACCAGAAGTAATTTTTAGAAGTGGTGAAAAGGAACAATGAATGGCAAATATCATACTAGAAACTGCTGTGCTTCATGTAAAACGATGTTACTTACTGTATTCATTACCACGTTTGGAACTATTTGCTTATGCAGCTGCTTCTCTATGGGTGGATCCACTGGGGCACAGGGTCAGTTAATTAGGGACATCTAAGATTAATGTTCAAAGAGAGCTCTGTGAAACCCGAGGAGGAGAAATGAAGATGATTCTACAGAAAATAATGTAACAGCAGATTGAATTTAAGAAAATTTGGATAGGCCTAGTACAAAATACTTTTTGGTTGAAAGTTTAACATATACAATTTGTATACGTTAATTTAAACTTAATGACAATTTGTAGCTGGGGTTCAAGATGTTTACAGAAGGAAGAACCGCTTCCAGTGATATAAATGTGTAGTAGTTATTCACATAGAGAAAAAAATAGATTTAAACACACACATGTACAAAAAGTTGTACCAAAACCAAATTTCTAATGGATATTTGACCCCTGGGTAAAAAATGATTAGGACTTCATCTTGTGAGTATGTATTCACCTGCTTAATTTGGTTCTTTTGAGTCACTGCATTGAAGTTGCATGTATTGTCTCAAACTACAGCTTTCTGTGATGACATCTTGGCTTTAAAGGGATGAGAACCCTTTCGATCACTTATACCATCAAGTGGAAAAGACAGTAATATTATGAGACTTTAGATAAAAAACTGATTTCATCACAGAAGGTACCAGTTTGCAAATTTTTAACAACTGAAGTTGTGGGATGGATAAATTGATCTGTGTGATAATGGGTATAAGGACAAAAGTATTCAAGAATTTTACTACTTCTTTGGAGGAGCATACAGCTTTATGACTGGGCTTTCAGCTTCCTGATTTCAGGACACTATAAGCTGCTGATTACCACCTACTTCTGCAATTAGATCTATTTACATTGGCACATGGCAAATGTGCAGGCTCATCGGAGGATCTCAACATGGGTATAAGATAAAAGAATCAAACATCCATAAGGAAAACTGGCACCATGATGTTACTTTACAAACTCCCGGCATCTTTCGGCAATGCAACTTCCTATTGCAGGAACAAGACACGGTTCTGTAGGAGAACACCCAACAAGCTCCTTTAAAGTTTGCTTTTACGAAGCTTGGAATCTCACTCTCAGCAATAATTTTGCATTAATTAGGAGCGTTACCGAGGCAATCTGCTCCAACTCATGCAATTAGAAGCTTTTTTAAATTGAAAAGCACAACATATTTGCAGATGGATGATAAATCTGAGAATAGTTTTGAGATTCAGGATTAGCATTTTAAGGTTACATGCAAAGTAATCCTACAGATAACATCTAAAATTACTACATAACTAGCATATCAAAGCTAATATGTTTCTTCATTACTTTATATCACTTTCTATACATTTCTTTATATTAAGAAAAGGGTAAATTCAGTCCTGGAGAGAAGAATTTGTTTGCTTTAATACACACTTGTAAAAATGTATCTACATACAAATATATACAATCAGCTTTCTGCATTGCCACTTTCTCAGTGTGTACGTTCATACCTCTAGCTGTTGAGGCGAGTGCTGTAAATTGGGTCACAAGGGATTCAGGCCATCTGACTAACCAGCAAATGCAGCTCGCTTTGCAAAACTATATTTTAAAATCTTGCGTTGCTACATTTTAACTAATTGCAACGTGCCCTTATAAATATTTCTATAAAACTCTGTAAGTCTATATTTGCTGGGTAAAAATCATTGCATCTTTTCTTTAACTTAGTTGAAAGTGTCCATATTTAATTAGTACTCTGTCCCTGATTTCTCTTTCCCATTTCAGACTTCATAGGCACAACTGCAGACTCTACGTACTCTGCTTTTTCTCCCAAATCTGTCTTTGATGAAACTCCTTGCTGGGAGACAGGACTGGCCAATTGTGAAGTAAGACATTAAGGAATGCAAGCAATTTATATAGAATTACTGTATTATCTTTAAGGGCTTCAGAGAAATTGTATTGATGAGAAAACGAGCAGTAAAAATTTAGCTTTTGTCTGGACTTACTCTTTTACACCTTGCAAAATTATTGCAGAGATCAGCCAGCTATTTTCTATTGCGTTGCAAGGAGATAGAAATCAAGGACATTCCTAAGTGATAGAGCTTGAGCCAGAAAAGAGCATGTCAAGGTTGGAGTTGGTTTCATTTTGTTGTTACCTGGTTGCTGGTGTCAGTGCTCTCTGGGACAAGATCTGGTCCGTTTGATCCAGGAATTCTTCCTAGTCCAAGGAGAGTACTTGGAACCGCTCATAGTGATAGATGTTCTGCAGCTTTCAGGATCTTATGTAGAGTGTAGCTGGTTGCAACAACATGGGACAAAGATCCATACATGAACCTTACCATACGTAAATATTTTGTCTTTTTCTCAGCATAGATCTCCAAGGATCAACAGTAAGATATAAAGTTGAAGAAAAGATAACATGAGGGACTGAAAATGTAAATTGGAGTTTGTGGGTGGTAGGGAGACCCTACTCCAGGAAGACCGTGCAGATTTCTGGGATAGATTTTAACGGCCCGCTTTAGAGTAACGCTTGCAGACACAGGTTTGCTTCGGGGTGGATGGGCTCTCATGTACTGCATTTTGAATTACATGATTGAGAACAAGCATCTGGGTGAAATCTGGTTATTCATCTAGCCCAGCATTTCTGAACACAAGATTTATTTTAAAAGGGAAAAAAAAAAATTATAAATTAGGGCCTTGAGAGACAGTGTAAATAGAGATACAAAGAGACTTCTAAACTCACTCAAATTCCTGGCATGACTCTGGTGAGAGGCAAGCCATTAGGGACCAGAATTGTAGTTGAATGAGTTTTGTTGCATGGCCAAGGAAAACACTACATAACCACCCTTACAGATTCTTAAACAAAGCCCAGTTCAATGAGTTAATGATTTTCCAGTTCTTAAAAGAAAGTAAATTAATGGATGTACTTTGCCTATGTTGTACAAAAAGACACATAGCAATGGTGTAATGATATTAACTCAGGCCAAAGATGGGTTTTGTTAGGAGTTCTTGGTACACATTGATTAGACTGACCACTAAAAGAAGCACGGAACCAGTAAACTAAGTCTCACATGGGAAACCAAATAAAGAAAGAATTATTTCTATTATCAGGAAATTTTTCATCTGATGAACAAACTTTGTGCAGTGTGGAAAAAATTAAGATTGTGGGAGAACCTATACCATTCCATGTAACATTGTTTTGTTATTGTCATATACCAAAGGTGCTGGCATAAAATTTTTTAAAATTTTTTGTACCACAGTACTGTGCAGGGGATTAAAATAGAGCTGCCAGCTTCAAAACTTGCAAAGATTCAAGCAATTAGCTTTATTCTGTTGGTCTCTGCCATGGCAACAAACACATCCATGGCAAGGCAGTAGTTGGCTTTGGTTTTTTGGTAGTTCGGGGTTTTTTTCTGTCATGAGCTAGTTTGTCTTTTTTAGAAACACAATGATTTAGAGTATGAAAACACAAATATGTTCATACTGGGGGAGCACGCACTGAGGAATGTTGGCTGCCTACTCTTTGGTGATTGAAAAGGATAGGTCTTATGCAAGTGTTTCAAATATAGTCTGGAGAGGTTTTGGGGTAGAGGCATCGGAAGCTAACAGATCTGTTTCCATGATTCATTGAGTTACAAAGCTGTATTCTTCTGCTTGCAAAAATGCTTGCTCTGCACGTATGAGTAGAGGTGGGAAGACCAAAGAAATGAAACTTGGGGTTTTTTTTAATCATTACATGGGAAAAAAAAAATCAGTTGGATTAAATTACTGTATGCATTTGAGAGTACTTCAATCCACTGATGACTCAAAACATTGCCAGAACTGGTTGATGTACTTTATTAGAGGTCAAATATTAGCTATTGAGTTTATTTCTGATTTTGACTGACTAAGGAGAAACTGTTGATTGTTGGACGGGACAAGCTGCATGGGACGGGATGTGCTGTCACAGTTCCAGGAGTTTACGGATCAGTCTGCTCTTGTCCATCCCAGTACCGAACACCAGCGTGTGTCCGTCTGTCCATGTTCCTAGCTTGCAATTTGCCAGGAGATGGGTATTGTGGTATGGTGCCGGGGGCTGCAGATCTGACACCGCTCGCCAACAGCGAATGGCTTCCTCGGGACCTCAGGGAATGAGAAAAAGGTAGGAGGAGCTCAGCAGGTCACCCAGTCCATCCCTGCTGCAGGGCAAACGCTCTTGGAGGGTTTGGGCTTTTTCAGTGGGAGCTTCTCTAACTTTAGCAGTTCAGCTTGTTTAAACTTTTATATTTTTTTCCAAAAAGTAGCCTTTTTGTATTCTTCTTTTTGAGTACTGTTAAATACATGGGAAGAGGAATTGAAATTTAACATACAGGTCTTACTAGAGGCTTTGTTAGAGAAAACACTTGTCTGACGGGTAGGGATAGAAGTGGGGTGTTTAATTTTCCTATTTTGTATAATAATATTTTTAAAAACAAACAGGAGGCAAACTGTCTACTTCAGTAGGAGGAGGAAAAATGGAGTCAGAGCTTTCTACAACCTGAAGCCTTGGCTCCTTGCTTAGCTCTAGCGCATTCACCTCACATTACTGTGGAGATCAGATTCAGTCGTAGCTGTCGCAGCTGACGCATACTTAATTTGCTTTACCTTTGCTGCTGCTTTTGAGTTTGACTATCTACATCAGCACGTTACTTGTGCCCAGTATACCTGTGTCTAGGAACAGAGCAACATTTTAAAGACAAAGTTGATCTCAACGTGCAAGCGTAACATTTAATTAAGCCATGTAACTGGCCTCCAAACATTTAATTAAAAAGATCAGAAGTTCATTATTAGGCCACTGGTAACCAAAAGTGAAACCACTGTTACCAGTCAGTCATACTGTCAGAAAACAATGTCTCTGAGCAACGTGTTACATGTCATTAGGTCACTGGCAAACACATTTTTATGAGCCTAATCACATTCACAAGTAAATTAATTGGTTGACAGGTAAAATCTCTCTATTTGCCTTTTTATGTCCAGTTTTTCAGTATTTTTGATAGTAGATATGGGAACTAATGTCTCAAGCAACTTTTTATGATTATCGTAATGCCTGACATGAAAAGAATGCTGAAAAGAATTAACATCAGTCAGTATACAGAAAGTGTTTTCACTTTATGGTCATCATTTTAGTTCCTACAAATCTAAGGAAAAAATAACTTAGTGTGAAGTTTCCTTCAGAGTTACCAATATACCTGTTTATGTAACACTATCAGATCAAATACATGTTTTAAAGAAAATTAGTTTCATGCCTTTTGTGAACACAGAAAAGAGTAAAAATGAAGAAAAAAAAAAGCCAATAAAATGTAAGCCATGGTATCTTTTTATCCCAGACTTCCAAAGGACTGTGGATTTCATAGGCAAAATTACTTATAAAATTTTATGGTTTTCTGGTATAATTATGCTGAATAGTTCTTTTTCCCCTATCCTGCACTGATTTGTCTAATAAGTGACTTCCTGTCATTTCCTTAATTTGCTTGAGATTGCTAATGTTGAGGTTTCCTTCTGGCCAACAAATTTTAATTTTCATTTGGAAATGGAATTTTTGGTTTCCATATCACTAACTTCCTGTCCGCAGAGAAGTGGTTTTCTGGGAACTGTAAAACTAAAGGTGTTGATTAAATGAGAAAAGAACTGAAGAAGCATTTCTTCCACTGATGGAAAAGCAATGATTTTTTGGTTAGTTTGCTCATTCTCATCACTGCTGCATAAAGATAAACCGATGAATCAAAAAGTTTCAGGGTTGTTTCATTTTTTTCTTTGTATTAGAAAATGAAAGTTTCATTACATTATTATCTACAAAAATCTTCTAGGGTTTTTGGGGTGAGGGAGGGAAGTATATCTTGGATGCATGCACAGGAAGGAAACACTGAGCACCAAAGCTGGTATTTGGCTAATAGTCCAGTAGCAACACCAAAAAAACCCTAGCTTTTGTGATAATAGTAACTTTTCAATGAACTGCAAAACCTTTCACATTAATGCTTGGCACTTATGCAAATCAGCTTCCTTTTCTTTGAGCAACTAATGTAGTCTGCGTTGCCGGGAAAGACTGAAAAGTCTCCCAAGGCAATGGTAAACATTACTGGAATTATATTACGAATGATCTAGGACTTAAAATTGTGTCTTCTGTGCTCCTGTGAAGTGTTATCTCTGACTACGCTTCAAGCCAGAGCCGCATTAAAGATGCAACAGGGAGATGCAGTAGACTTCAATGAATTCTGTAGGGAAAGTGAATAGGGAACAGAGTTGTCGCATCCAGTAATTTAATTGGATGACTCCAAAATTATCAGACAGGAGATACTTCTTCACATAACACTTAACTTACATATGGAAAACATAGCCATGGGAAGTCTTAGAAGACAAAATTATAAATAAAATCAAAGCAAGCAATTAGACAGATTAGTGGAGGATAGATCATTCAGAAGCTATAAAATAAGGTAATCAAGGTACAATCTCCAGTTGCAGATATCCCTGAAGTTCAAGTTCGTCAGCTGGGATGTCATCCAAAATGAAAGACCACTTTGCTTATGCATCTTTTGATTTTTCCCCTAACAGCCATTGTGTTAGAGAGAAAACTGAACGAAAATTTTCCTCTTCTAGCACAATTCTTGTGCTCTTAAGTGCACATATTTCCATGGCGTTCCTACAGTATTCATGTTTGTGACATTGAAAAAGCAAAATCATATTGTGATGCTATTATAAAAGGCATTCCAAAACTATGTCATTCTAAGGCAGGTGATCGAACATTTGTGTTCTATACCAATGTGAAGCACTACATTAGAAGTTTAATTACAACAGAAATTGAAAAATAAATCCATTTATTTTAGTGTTATTCCAACACTTAACACTTCTTCTAAATTGACATAAGTATTTAAGATGTAAATCTACAAGACTGACATGACCTGTTATGTATGTTAGCTGTGTAATGAAGTTCACTTTACTGTATTTTAAAGCTACGTAATTCTGTATTGCCTGCAGTTACCATTAAGAATTTAATTGCCTTTTTCAGTCATGTCACTGCCTTGACTCAGATCCTCAGAGATACAATGGTTTCCTGTCTCCCCAGCAGTTTTGGAGACTAGTTAATGTTTGCAAAGCTGTTTAAAAGCAAGAAGTGCTGCTTCCATGGTGGTAAATATGGTTAATTAATGCGTGAATTACATTTATTTTGCTACAAGGTCATACATTTGAATTAGAGATAAGGCATCAAGACATGTTCTTATTCAATAATCCAATGAGCTGTGGCTTTCAGTTTTGAGAACCTGACCTGAGTTTTTGCATTTCACTATTTCAATAAAATAATGCTTTTCAATAAAAGCATCTTAATTTCTTCATAATTTTAATGTATAACAGTTTTACATAAAGTTTAATTTTACCAACAAGAAAATTGCAATTAACTTGGAAAGGAAGTATTAACTGAGGCAAAGCTGAGGTCAGTATTTTTCTTTACCACCACTAATCCTCTGAATCCATGTTTAGTGAAACAAGAAGTCAGCGAAGATACCGACTGCAATTATACATTCTAACCATCATAGGAAAAGCAAACTGAGATTCTGCCTGCTTATGTAAATGGAGATTGTGATTTCCTTTTACAAAGTACAATCTCGAGTTTGAAATGTGGGGTTCAAAAGGTGCAGGGGGAGGAGGCGGAAGAAGAAAAGGAAGATTTTTCCTGATTCTGCACACATCCAAACAGAGAAAGCACAGTCTAGTTGCACTGAAGAGAAATAGGCATGTTTTAATTGTATCACTTAGCTACAATACTGCAACTGTAATAACATCAGTAATATGAAAAGAACATAAATTGGCATGAACATTTGCAAAATAATTTAAACTAAAAAGAATCTGGTCTGTCACCTGCCAGTCACAGTGTGAATCTAGCTCGTAATAATATACCGTATTCATCCCCACTCACTATGTCATTTTTTTTAATCGTTGTCTTTGTTCTGTCTCAGCATTTGGCTGTCACATCTTTAAGAAAAATGGTCCAACTGTTTTGCCACTTGCTCTAAGAAATAAGTTGCTCTCAGCATATGGAGGTTTTCACAAACAATATGCTTTCAGTTTTCTGTGCTTTGGATTTCTCCATAGAAGATTGGTAAAGCTAGTGTGAGATTAACTAAAAATGCTGCTGTTCATATAGACAGAGCCTGCAAAGACTCCTGCTCTACAGGAGCTCGTTAAGGAAAGGGATTTATTGCACGTCCTGCTTTGACTGACCTTTCTATAGTTAAGCAGCAGAGAAATAAGAACAACTGTACTGAAAGGAAACACTTGATAATGAAGAAAAGTCATTAGCAAAGTTGGATTTCATACATGTGCCATATAACACACTTTAATTATCTGTTCATCAGTGCATGGACTAACCGCTAAATGAGAACAATATCCATGGACTGCCAAAGGATTTCCAGTAATAAAGGCTGTTAAGACCTGGGCCTTGCTTAAACTATTTCTTTGCTACCCCGGCAATCTTGAACACAACTTTATTAGCTCTTCCTTTGCTTTCTCTTACTCTTCCTACCCACATATAATCAAGACAATGTCTTTCTATTTCTGGATAGGCCATATGGTAGCGAGAGTCTCCACATTCCTGTGTTTGTATTGGGACCAATACTGTTTAGTATCTTCATCAATGACACTGTGGGATTGAGTGCGCCCTCAGTGAGCTTGTGGATGACACCAAACTGAGTGGTGTGGTTGACGTGCCTGAGGAATGGGATGCCATGCAGAGAAACCTGGACAAACTCAAGAACTGAGCCCGTGTGAACCCCTTGAGGTTCAACAAGACCAAGTGCAGAGTCCTGCACATGGGTCTGGAAAACCCCCAGTATCAATACAGGCTGGGTGATGAAGGGATTGAGACCAGCTCTGTGGAGAAGGACTTGAGGGTACTGGTGGATGAAAAGTTGTACGTGTGCTGGCAATGTGTGCTCGCAGCCAGAAAGCCAGCTCTATCCTGGACTGCATCAAAAGAAGAGTGGCGAGCAGGTTGAGGGAGGTGATTCTGCCCCTCTACTGTGCTCTTGTGAGACCCCACCTGGAGTAACGTATCCAGCTCTGGAGCCCTCAGCACAGGAAAGACCGGCTGGAGCCGGTCCAGAGGTCTTATAAGAAATATGGGGAAGGACATTTTTGCAGGGTGTGTTGTGATAGGAGAAGGGGTAATGGTTTTAAACTAAAAGGGTGGATTCAGACTAGATATAAGGAAGAATTTTTTTACAATGCAGACAATGAAGCACTGGCACAGGTTGCCCAGAGAGGTGGTAGATGCCCCATCCCCAGAAACATTCAAAGTCAGGTTGGACGGGGCTCTGAGCAATCTGATATAGTTGAAGATGTCCCTGCTTGTTGCAGGGGTTTGGACTAGATGACCTTCAAAGCTCCCTTTCAACCCAAACTATTCTATGTTTCTATGATAAAATGGAGATACAGGCACATATATATATATATATATATATTTCCTCTAGAAATTCCCATACAGAAGCCTGACATGAGCTCAACTTGGTTACTGAATCAGAGACAAAGTAGATCTCCCTGGGTCTCATCTGGGTGGAATTCCATGATGCTTATAGTTACATAGATAAAAACAATAACTAGAGTTCACTTTAAAACCTCATGCTTCTGTGCTTAAGTAAGTCCATATGTGGCAGGGAACAGAAGGCTTTCTGAGAATGGACTAATTTCCCATGTTGTCCCGTGCTGTGGTTGTGATGCCTTTTTCTGGCATTTTTGGTTCCAATCTGTATGAAATATAACATATGATTAGAGATGTTATGTGAAGGTGAAAATATGAAAGAGAGAGTTCTTCAATTAAAGTAAAGAGTGCCTAGACATTAAATTCTTTAGTTGTGGAACTGAAGTTAACAGGAATGGCTTGAGGAAAACTCATTGAGGCGTGAAGTGGAAACCAGTTATGGCAGAAGCGAAAGGAGATTTTCTAATAACAGGGAGTGACAGGATGACTGACGGTGTTATGAAGTGCCTTGCAACCTTCAGGGTATCACTAGGTGGACAGTCTTTTCCATCAACAGCTGTAAAGAACATAATCAATAGGGAAGAGGGGAAGTATTTTCGTGTTGGAACTGAATCACTGTATAAAATGGCTGTAGGAAACAAAGAGCGTAATGGCATGTCTGTGTTATAGAATCTAGTAAAGCAAGAGTATAACAAACCTCACCCAAAAGCTTTTAGAGCACAAAACCAATCAAGTTAAAAGAATAATATTTCAGCTTTAGTACCCTGGGTCTCCTCTCATTCTTGTTCCGGACAAGATTTACAGTTGATTTCAGCCTCCTCGCTTAGTCATTCTCATGAAATATATTGTAAGCCTCATCTCCCCCAGTATAAGTTAAATCAGAAGAAACTCTGTCAGCTCCGCTCAAATGGTAAGCTTAGGTGAGAGAAAAGTTGACTATCACTGAATTTTCTAATTGAAACATGATGTTGCTCTTCTTCCTTCATCTTTGACTGAATGATGCTGTTTGCTCACTGACTCCGAAGTAGATTCATAAGGACGGCACTGGTAACACTGGGCTCACTCTAGTTTCAGGCTTGTGACACTGAGAGTAAAAACGGGTGGCCATCAGCCAAATTTAGGAAGGAAGAGTTCTGCAAAGTCACATGCAGTGGTAACTAGACATCCTTAGCAGGATTCAGAAGGGGCAAAATCCTGTTGTAGTAGAAGGAAGAAGGGTCAGTGAGCTACTCGTGTGAGTGTGAAATAAAAATAGCTCTTAGGATGCATGTTCAGTGTTAGTTTTGATAGGAAGTTTGAATATCAGTTGTTATTTCAACAACCAGTTCAGGTGAATGAACTCCCTCATAGCTCTGACTAAGGGAAGAGCATGAATCGTACTGTGCTGTGTAAAACATACCTTTGTTTTACTCTCGGGTGCACTGTATTCTTAATTTCTTTTCATTTCCTCATAGAATTATGATCAGATGGAAAAGTCATATGATGCATAGAACACAGATATTGAGCCTTTCTTCAGCCCATAGCCTGAGTTTTTCAAGCATAGAGAATGCATGGGGAAGATGTGTGAGGTGTTTTTTGGGGTGTTTTAATTCTGGAAGGAACTCTTGGCAGCCAGAGAACTGTACAATGGAGAGGACCTGTGCTTCAGTGTTAAGTTCTGTTTTGGCCATGCCAGCTCCAATATACACACTATTTGAGTTTGTAATGCCACGTATATATTTTTATATAGCAAAAGAACTACTTTGAAGACCTATTGCAGTTCTTATGGGGAACTCAAGATGGTCTGGATAGACTTATCCTCACAGATAGTTTGATCTAAATTCTTCTGAATCCTATTTTGGTCTCATGCCTCATTTCTTTACCTTTGCTGATCAAAGCAGTATATCTGGTCTGTGAATTTAATGTTGCGCATTGCTGTGTTGTAAAGTGGTTTTATGTTTCTTTCTTTTTAGGAGAATGCTTTTGTCATAGAAACGGTTAGAAAAACTATAGGAAAACAACAAGCAATTTTAATATAAATAGGCAGGGCGATATATTTTCCTTTTGAAAGAGAACTTTGAAATTATTGGCAACACAGAAGCCAGTAAGGTCATTACCTTACCATGGTATTTACAGTTAAACAGAAAACATTCGTTGAATTTGGAGACTACTAAAATGATAGTAAATCAAAGCTGTTCTATCAGAGCTGCTCAGTATTTCTGCGACAGGTTTAAATGCCGGGATTTCAAAGTTGCACATAATCCTCTGTGAATCTGTCAGCACTAATAGTGATGTGTGTTTATTTTTCCCAATATTTACACATGTATTACAATCTACAAAAGTACATCATCAAACCAGATAATTTTATACTCTCATCTGGTCTTAAAAAAATCTGTAAGTAGCTCACTGCCCAAATCTGGTACTTTGTCTTGCTCCAACGTTCTTTTTAAGTGGGAAAAGTTTTATAGAACTTTGGCAAATGCCTTAGTTTAGATAGACAGTACTGTGGTATCTCTTAAAATATAATGCTAACACACACCATTTATATGTTTTGTAACACAAATTACTAGTGTTCCTCCTGGACTCATGAAATTATCTCTGTCTTCTAAATCGCTCAATAACAGAACTGTAAATTCTAAATCATATTTGGAAATATAATTAGTAAGTTTTTAAGGGTTTGACATTTTCCATCTTCTGCTATTTAAATTGACTTTTATATAAAGCAATTAAGGGCATCCTTTTTCCATTAAGGAAATTATATTTAACTTCTGTTGTGATAATGTATGTTATATATAGAAGAAAGAAGGTACATGAGCTTCACTTTTTTCCCCACAAGGTCATTGTCATTGCGGGGGGTGGTGGTGGTGTAATTTTCCAGAATAAATATATTAATAGGTGGTCCTCTTAGGACAAAATCAATCAAGACTTCAAATGTAAATATTTCTTTTGACATAATTACTGTCATGAATGAGAAATTATTTTACTTTATTAAACAACTTTATGCTTTTGACAGGTTAATAAGCAGTATGGAAAATGTCACTTGAAAACCATAACATTAGCACTCTGCTTTCCTAGATGAGATTATTATTTATTGCTCACGTTTTCCATGACACTTCATTAGGATGGTGGCAGACATAAATAAATATATACATATATGATGAAGCGCGTTTGAAAGTATGTGTGTTACCCCTTTCATCAGACATCCAGCTGTTTGGAACAGAGCAGTGTGAGAGTAGCAAAGAGAAACTCTGGTCAAAAAGAAGCTGAAAATAGGCCTGCTCGTGATGACTAGGTTTCTTGCAAAAATGCTTGAGGAACTACTTTTTATTTCTTATTTCCTCTTTGTTTATCTCTGTATCTGTTCTAAAACCACAGTGTTTATTCTTTGCCCATCACTCCAAGGCAAAACAGTAACAAAAATTTCATTAGTGATTGCAATTAATTGCAAAAGTTACTGATAGTATAGCCTCCAACTAGGTTTTGCGCAGCAGTCCAAGCTGAATATTCTTGTTCTGCAGCTTAGTCAGAAATGTGAGAACATAATTTCTTAAGATTTCTGCTCTGTGATCTGCTTCAGGAGAGAAATTGTAAGGAACTTCCAATAATGATTATTCCTAACAAGTGTTCAACATTTATATATGCCTTTTCAAGTTCAGAAGATTCCGTAAGTACTAGCTGATGGTTATTAGTTAACTTTAATGATGTTACAGAAATGTAGATATAAAATATAAATATAGAGGGCACATGACTGTTTTCCACAAATATATCAGGGCTAGATAACATATAAAGCTATGTACACCAAAGATCAAGGTTATCACAAGAGCAAATAGGTATTAATTAGGCACAGATCAATTCAGACTGTAAATTAGAAGTTTTCTAATTGTCAGAGGAAAAAAGTAGGCTTTGCTGGCTTTTTATTTTAGATAACTCCATAGACACACTGTGTCTGTAGCTGACTCTCTGACATATACACAGGAATATTTTTCCCTGTCTCAGTCTGGATTAAAATATTCCAAAGCATTCCTTAACACGTAACTGGGCAAAGTCCTAAATTACATCATCTGAATTAGGCATTAAGCGGGAGGGGGTTGGCTAGGTGATCTCCTGAGGTACCTTTTAACTTGAAATATGTGATGATGTCCAATTATTGTTATGAGAAAAATGTCTATATTCCTAATAGAGATTGCCCAATTTTTTAATAAATATGTTCTTTTGGAGTAATAAGTGAAGATATAGATAGATAGATAGATAGATAGATAGATAGATTTAGTAGCTTTTAAACAGTGTGATATATTTTGTCTTGGCTGTAAAGTTTGACCGAGCAGCAATGAAAATAACTTTTGAAGTGCTGAGGTCAGCATGAACATCTTACCCCTTCACTTGACCTGAAGAGGATCTCTGTATGTTACTAGTGTGCACCTAACACCATTAGAAACTACGTTGAGAGGAGGATTTGGGGTTTTTTCCCTGTCTTAGAGGTTTTTTACTATCTGTTCTTGTTACCTCAGAATTCACAGAATAATAGTTTCTATCTCACTGGGGTAATTTTGGAGACGTACTCTCAATGAAAATGTGTTTCATTTACACTAAAAATAATTTGCAAGGGGTCTCATCAGAGATTCTTCTCAATGTTACAATACTATAATACGTTCCAATACTTGGGGGAAGTTTCATATCCCTGGAAGTAACTTACAAAATTCCTGCTACACCATGTCCTCCTGCCACACTAACTATTCTGACACATATTTAAGATAAATTTCCATAAGAATACATGTTCATCAGTAGATGAACCTGCATGTATTGTATTGTAGCTCCTACTAAAGAGGAGGTTACTCTTGGTGGGGAAATAATGTCTGAGTACTGTTCAGTTCATCAGACGTCTATACTAGGTATGCAAATTTCCATTCCATTAAAGTACCTTGCACAACCTTTCTGAGGAAAAAAAATACCATAAGCATAATTTAAAATGCTCTGTGACTGCCAGAGAATCCCAGAGTAGCTTATTCTAATCCCAAATGGCTTATTCAGCATTCTCCTTTAAATGGTTTTGTGGTTCGATAGTACTCTTAGTTATTTTAAAATATTTGCGGACAAGAGCATGTTCTTTGAAGACAGTCAGAAGATAATATTGGATTATGTTCTCAATAACAGTGCCAGTGCCTCAATTATGTTGGTAGATGTTTTTCTTTATTCTTCTTAATTGATCCAGTTTTTTTCATCCTCCTACTCAGCCATAGAGACAGATGGAGGCTGTTTTCTTTTTATGTGACTACACCACCCTTGAGTCTCCATTTTTTTGGAGAGGGCCAGAATACCATTAACAATCTTAAATTTTAGCAATTTTTTGGAAGAGTGCATCCACATCTATGCTACTGGGATTTTATTTGAAGTAAAAGGAATATTTTGTTGAGGTGCCAGTCCTCATCTCTTCTAATAGTAGGATGGTAACATCAACGATTTCCAGAAGGGTAGGCATTAACTTGGTACCACTGTTACTGTTTTTAATAACGTGAATCAATTTAATATATGGAATTTTTTCCTTAAAGAAAATGGTTTAGATACTTCTGATTTGTATTTAACTTTTATCATATCCGACTTTAATCTTCAAAGCATTTCATAGAAGTGTGCGTTTAAGATCAGTGAATTCAGTTAAGTGAGACTGGGCTTTTCAGCATACCATGTCTGTGAATGCATATATTGATAATTAATTATCAAAATATCTCTGTGAGTGAAGCAATCGATTCTGATTCAGTGTCATAAATGCTATTCATTAGAGGTCTCTGCTGCTATTTTCAAACTTGTTTTCCTTGGGTGGTCAAGATGACAAGAAACAAGGAAGTTCACATGGGGGAAAAAAGAGGTTAGCTTAAAAAAGTACGTAAAGAAAATGTGTTTTTCTTCACACAATATACAATTAGTTTTGAACTCCAATATCGGAAGCTACTGAGGGAAAAAACTTATAAGATGCAAAATTGTAGATGAAAAATACAAGCATTCAGAATAAACCTAATGCTAAGAAAAATACAGAAGCAATATTAAACCTCCAGCTTCAACCTTTAGAGACTTTTGTAGAGGATAAATGGAGAAAGATGATTGTTTCATGTCTGATTGCTTCTCTTTTTTTATCTAGTGTTAGGAGCTGGTGGAGGTGTTGAAGTAGCTAGGCCTTGCCTCCATCCAGTATGACAGTATTTCTGTTCCTAACCAAAATCTTAGGCAAAGAAATAGGTGGCCTAGTTTCAGAGGAATTAAATAGCTACAGTCAAGACTGAGAACCAAGCATAGACAAGCATGTAATGATCTTACTCAGCACCGAACCTAAGTTTGCATCTATCCTGAAACACCTAAATAGGCCATTTGGCTTTTTACATTGTTTCAGGCCGGCAAATCGTCAAGCTCTTTGCAGAACTGTTCTGCAAATACCTCAGCAGAAGTGTGGTTGTCTAACTTTGGGCATGTAAAATTAGGTAGATAATATAGTCAGGTGGTTTTCTTACTGCTACAGTTACAGCAGAGATATAACCCGTCTCCTTTCTATTATACATACTAAAGCACTAAACTACATCATTGTCTTCTGCAAAAGCCATCGTTGTGTTTTCCCTTCACATCGTTTGATCACTGTCCGTTACCAGAAGAACATTCTGTAGCAGCAAAATGTGTTGGTGCAAAATATGCTGGTACCAAATAAAAAAGAGAGCCTTCATCTTGAAAATGCAATAAACTATTTTAATTTAATGTCTCACCATTCTAAAAGGAGGTTGTTCCCTATTTGGAATTAGCAGCACTCCTCTTCTGGCTAGACAGATGAAGAATGAGAGTTATAGATGGGTTTAATTTCATTGAGAGAGAGGTGCTGACTTTCTGCATTTTACTAGCATGTGGAACACTAGGGAAAACATGTTTGTTAATTCATTTCAGCAGGGGGAAATGTGAAAAATGTCACATAGTTTAGATTATCCCTGATATTTTTGTTACTTCTCTCAAGAAGCTACCACAGATTTTTCTACAACTGTGTGTAAAAAATACTGAAAAAAGGAATTTACCTTCAATCCAATGGAACCTCAAAATATATAAACCAAACACCTTTGCAGTTGTGTTATTTGGCCATAATATTTGCAGTTTTCCACAAATTTTTCCTTGTGTTTTCCCCTATTCTTGAAAGAGGGAGGCTCTTGTTAATTAAAATAAATTTCATTATTAGTTTCTGTCTCTAGAATAACCAGATGAAGTCTTGTGTCCTTGGATCGTTCAGTAGGTGAAAACAAATGTCATTGTTTTCCCATTTATTTTCCTTTGAAAAGTTTAATAATTTATTGATCTGTTATATAAGTTTGGTTTAATGCCATAAGCTTCCAATATAATAAGGTAAAATAAACAATTTCTGGCTATCGGACTATCCAAACGAACATTTTCAAAGTTTGTGCAACATAAAAGGTTTTCATCCTATTGCAAAATTGAAGTACTAATTACAATCGCCTAACTGGAAGAGAGTTTTTTAGTAGTTTAAAGTTGTAGTGTTTTCTACTAATCTTAGTTCAGAGTCATGAAAATATGAAATCGATTAACTTGGGATTCTGTTTATTGAACAAGACAAGTGAAGTATTGGATCTGCCACATGGTGCTTAGCTGAAATACTTGTATTTCAATACAAAGAGAATAAACCAGGAGATTTAGTAAAGGAGTAAAATGTTTTCCTTATTCTTTAATTTACAAAACTCCTCTTTGCAGTGGAAAAGGACTTCCATATGGTATTGTCCATGAACATGAAGAGCCTCAAGTGTTCTAGGTAAAGAAAAAAAAAAGCCCCCAAAACCCAAAGTCAGACGTAACCTCAATTTTCAACACTAGAGATAAGTATAAGCCCTTTGTTTTCTGAGTGCTCATTTTAAATATGATATAAATCAATTATTTAGTGACCCAGATGGCCTGCAGCTAATCACCATTGTCATTAGCGCAGATTAGAATATTACCAGGTTGATTAGTCCTGCTGGTGTCAGCTGCTATAAGGAGAGAGTGGGGGTTTTTCTTTTAAAATTGGAGGATGAAAATAGCTTTTCTGAAGTCTGTAAAGTTGTTCTATAACATTTATTCAAAATGTCATACCTTACTGAAACGAGCTCAAGGTCTAAACACTGTTGGGAATTGCACGGCCCGCGATATCTGTGGGTATGGGAAACTAGTGAACCGAAACTGAAGTCCACACAGATGCTTTTGCTTGATTGTAAATTCCTCTGTTGGGCAGAGTGCTAGGAGCCATGGGTTTTTTTGCTAATATTTAACTGTACTGAACTAATTAATCTACCTTTATTTCTGACAAACATGTAGAAATGATCCCAATTTAAGATGGGGGAATCCTTCTCTTGACAAGAACTGGGCCAAGGCTCTTCATTTGCAAAACACTTCATCAATTGTTTGACATTCTTTTCCCTTTGTCCTCTCTCACAGTTTCAAAAGAAACTATTTAGGGGAGACTGAGAGGGTAGCCTAATATGTCACTGATAATGGAAGAAAAGAGAAAACAATTTGCAAGACGTATTATCAGAAATTCAGGTAGCTATTAAATATATTGAACAAAGACAAGCAAGTAAATAATTTGTGGCAAGTTCACAGACTGATGGAATGAGCATCAAATCTTGATTTTGATGAAAGTTTCATCAATCCCTGAAAAAAAAAAAAAAAAAAAATCAGAAATTATCTCTTCAAGTACAGGAAGTAAAATCCTGGCCTTGTTACCATAAATACCATGCCTCCTGTTGACTTCTCTGGACCAGAATGTCATACCAAATTTTCATGAAACGTGAAGTCCAACTAGTCAAAAAAATCCAAGCTTGTAGGAGAGGTTAATAGTAAATAAAGTCTCTGCCATCCATGGCTAGTTTGCTATGGTATTCCTACTTAAACTAGGAAGTGTTTTCACAGTATATTAAATAATAGCAATGTTTAAGTAAGATAGGAGAGAATTATTTTAATTACCCTGCATGTACTCTTACCTAAGTTTACTCATATATTGCTGGATAGTATTCTTCACATTATGATTTAATATTTCTCCCGCAATAGAGAAAACACTGCAGTAATTAATACTTTGCCTCATTTGTCAAGTTCTAACTCACTTGCATAAGATAACTCTCATCTGAAATGTGATTTGAGAAATTCAAATGTACTTCCTCCTTTTAAAAGGATAAAGGTGTGGAGCATAATGAGACATTCTGCTAATATTCTGCACATTAAAGATAATTTATCATATGGGAATGGTTATTGCGGACTTTATTATTAAATAGAGGCTAAAAATAATCTCTCATTTTTCCTTACTGTTAATGAGTCATTTACACACATATTTTTCTGCATCAACATCTGGCACACGAGCATGCTTGTGTGTTTGATCCTGATGGACAATGTATCAATTTATAGTTATCAACCTTATTAATTGCCAGTGGCAAGATTGATTTGCATGTTTTTTTCTAGAGAGATGCCTGGTGAAGAAAGGATAGAAGAGCATGTGACAGAAAACAAATGGACTTTTCAGAGTTATTCTGATCTGAGTCCCAATAACACACTTGCAATGCTCCCAGTGGCTTCAGACTAAGTCTGATTGCCAGCATAATTTGCTATTGAAAGTGTGTTTAATTAAGCATTCATTGGACCACAGATGAGAATGAAAGATTGAGAAGGAAAAAAATGAGTTTTTAGGCTGGTAGTTACGGCACTCAGCTGGGACGTGGCAAAGTCCAAGAAATGATGTATTTGCAGCACCGTAATCACTTAAGCAGGAGACAGCGAGAGAAGCCCAGTCCAGACTACCTCATAGCATCATGGCCAGGCGATAGCCGTGGTTTGCATGAAATCTAGTTGTAAGTCTCTGTTTCCAGCCAGGCAGGATGGTAATTCAGAAAATACCTTCAACTTCAAGTAAACGGGGGACAGACGTACGGTACATTTCTTCTTGCCCTGATTGTCTGGGATAAGGCCCAATCCAACAGATACCTAGGAGACCACATAATTTAGGAAGCAGATGTTGATTTGGGAATAGCCCAATGACTACAAGTAAGAGATGGGTTAAATGGCTCTATGGTGTGAAGATTTAGGTGTTTTTTTGTTGGCTGGTTAATGAAGACCAAAGCAGGCAGACAAATGCAGGCAGAAGTACATAATCACTGGATATAAACAACTAAAATTGCATAATGTGTTCGTTGGAACGTGTAGCGCTTTTTGAGCTTGGAGCTCACAGGTGGTGGGCTGAAAAAAGGTGGTGAATGGAGCTCTTTTGGACAAGAGATATTCCATATAATGTAAATACAAGTAAAGAAAACTAGTCTGGGTCAATCTTGGAGAAAAATAGGAGAAAGGAAGAGCTTTAGCTCACTGTTGAAAAGTCATGTTTTACAAAACTCTTAGGGCATAATTCTTAAATAAGAGCAACAATTCTTGTTTAAAATGTATAATTGATACCACAGTGAAGGAAATTAATATTTAAATTCTGTCCCTAATTATACCAAAGTATTCCCAATTGTTTTCTGTGTGTAGAAGCAGTTATCTAGCAAGAGAAGGCCTCAAATTAATCTGAGAATTTATGTGTGAGTGTTTATGTACATACATGCATGAAGCTTTTACTCTTTTGCTTAGACAGGACAATTTGATTCTGGTTTCTTTTTTCTTTTTTATAACTTTTGTGAATAATAAGGTGCAGTTTTAGATTTTACCAAACTTTATTATTGAAATTTTCCCTACTGTCTTTTTTTAACTCCCTTACTGGAAGAACAATGGTAGACAGTGGTTGTTTAGGTTATTCACAGCTGTCTTTTGTTTGTTCGTAGCTTATTAATTTGCCTCACATTGAAATCTAGCTGTCAGTGAGCTGTAATAGGGAAAGAGTAGTCAAGTAAAGCTTGGAAATCTTCCTAGTCCCATACTTCAGCTAACACTTGAGATTAAAGTGAAAGTTTGACGCTAAAATTCCACACGCACACCCTTTTTTTTTTAAAGGATTGTTTACTATGTGTTAGAAAAATCAAAGTTTCCCATCGTGATGTTTTAACTTTTTGACAATATCTTCAGGACAAAGCTTCTCTTCCTTACAGAAATAAATTTGTCCACAAAAATTAGACATCTGCAATTTGAAAATTAAAAATAATATGATTTGTTTTGTAATTGATTTTTTTTTAAATTATTGAGATGTCTGTGTAAGACAGTTACCTCTTTCCCCGAGAGATTTGCCTTCTGAATATTTGAATTCTGCATTGTTAGGTAGATGGCTAGTCACCTAAATCACATACTGTGTTGGACTAAAACGTATGCAAAGCACTTTTTAGAAATAAGTAAACCGTCATTTTCTAAGCACTTACAGTATTCGCAAGGAATATGGATATTACCATTTTTGCAAGATTGGAGTTATGGTCTGGGAGAGAAGCCTTTGTACCAGCAGACTTGTTAACCTCTGTGTCTGACGACAGTAAGTGTCTCTAAATCTTCATAAAAAGGGACTGCAGTGGTGGGACAGACAGTGTGTGACGTATTTCCTATTTATTAGAGATACAAATTTGCACATCTGAAGTCTCAGTACAGTTTAAATAATAGTGAATGCACATGATATTTGCTGTCATGCAAAGAACTGAACATGAAATGACTTTTTGCTGTAGAATTTCTCAAATTTGTCTGCTGAAAACCTTGCCTCTGGGATTTCAGGAGTCAAGAGCCAGGTCTGGGGTCGCAGTTACCAATACGACGGCTTTGAATTTCTGACTGACTTGTCATCTGATTCACAGCTCACGCAGGGCTGCAGCCTCTTGCAAGGAACAGGCGGTCCTTGGTTTGATCTAATGCAAAGGAATTTGTGCGTTTCAGTTCTAATGGAGCGACAGCTTCTGTGAATCATGCGTACAGGGGGACACGCCATCCTCGTGAGAAGAGTAAGCAGCGCTGGTGTCTGGGACTCAGAGTCATGCCTTTGTGTATCTCCACCGAGTGCATCCGAGGCAAAGCAGGTAACTCCCTCTGAAGGGAACCGTTGAAAAGAAAAGTGAACGCTGTGGATCGTTTCTGTTGAAGAGCAGCTAGTTTCTCAGTACCAGTGTTTCTCTCCCCCATTCTGACTCTATGTGCACGCATGCGCGCGTTCGCAGAAAGGCCTGGGGTGGGAGCCAGTGCTATAATTACTGTTCTGTTCAGTGTGGTACTGCTTGTTTTCCCAATGTACAACAGCGGATGTGGGCCTGCTGATGTAATAAATGGGTACAAAAGGTTAATTCCTGTTCAGCATATGGGGAGAAATTTTAGATAGGAGGAGGGTGCGCGGCCCCTTTGCCAAAAATCTGATTCATGCAAGAAAAGACGGGGAGGAGGGATAGAGGAGAGAAAGGCTGCTGTTATTCTTTAACAAAAGACACTAGAAGCACAATCAGTAGATTCTGTCTTGACTGGAATTACATTGTTTTGAGCACATAATTGTTGGAAAAAAATTGTCTGGAAGCAGCTAATACTTGCTTTTTCTTTCCCAGAGCATCTGTAGTTGGTTGCGTTTCATGCTAGCAATCTTAATCTTTTAAAAACCTGACAACTTTACTCTATGCTTATAAAATAAAGCAATTAAATAGGAGAGTCTGAAAATATGGTAATCTGCCATTTTTCATCTATTAACTTTTAGTGTAATTTTTTGGGTCAGTTCTTAAATGACTGACATTTTGACAGGTTGTATTATGCACCTCCTCCTGGGGTTTTAGTGAGTTCAGTGATATTTGAGTTTAGCTCATACCTAAATCCCAGAACCTTTTATAATTTTCACTGACTGATTTAGTTCCTTCTGTGCTGGGGATGGAAAGGCATGAGATCCCTAACACACAGCATCTCAGGCTTATCGCTTACATTCATAGAATGAAATACAGAGGATAAGACAAGTGCCAGAAAAATTTCCTTTACAGCTCTGAAATGGTTCCTTTGTCTTACTGAGCTCTTCTTTTCACATGAAAATATGATCTGCTTCACCGAAAATCGATATATTTACCCCTGATTACACCAGTATGAATTAGGATGCTAACCCAGAGAGGAGAGTCGAGCTGCCATTCCAGTGAAGAAGGAAGAGCAGTGCTGCACTGAGAGGCAGAAAAGAAAGCTGCTGTTGCACAGTATGGCTCAGCAAAGACCATCTTATAAAAAAAGAAACTGAGGACTGCAATTCAACAACAACAACAACAAAAAATCGAGCAAATAGCACTGAGGTTAGAGACAAATATAACCATTGGGGGAGGGAGAAGGAAAGTGGGTAAGAAACAACAGAAAACCTTAGCAGAAGTGCAGCTGCAAATTGCAGTGAGCAAGGAACACGAAAGAAGAGGCAGGTAGTTGGACCCCTCAGCGGTAGGTGACTTAGCAGTTGTGTGAGTGGATACAGCCAGCTCTGTAGGACACAGCGTTTGGTTGTCATTCAAGAGGAAATGCCATTTAATTCAAAGCGCAAAACACAACAGAGAGTTCAGGAAAGTTACTCTGTCAGGATCAAAATGGAAATTTCAGTCCAAGTGACTGTGGTGTTAACTATGCTAACTACCATAACGCAGTACTTTGCATTTTCGTCCGGTTTTTCGGTTTGACAGGAAGGCAATGATTTTATCAAAATATACAGAGAGCAATATTTTCAAAAGCGCCTTTGTCCTGTTTCAGAAGTTGGTTAGACTTAGTCTGAGCAACCAAAATATCCGGTGTCTTGTAGAGCAGTTGTGGAGGAAGGGAGGGAGAGAGAGAAAAGAGAAGAATCACCCAGATGGATGAGCCGCCCAATACCTCCTTTCATTAACCAGAGAGGGAATCTAGACAGTTCCCATAGCCCAGATAGTTTTCTGCTGGTAAGCTCAGGTGCAATCAGCCGCTATCCTTGGGCACTTCAGAGTCAACATTTTGTTGCCATGTGTGAGCATAGCTCTGGTTGTAAGGTACTTCTGATACCTCTGCCCAAGATCAGTAAAGAGCCAGTACTGGAAGCTATCAGGTTTGGTATTATTTGAACTGTCTGTTCTGCAGACGATATTAACATCTTGACAACTGGCAGGGGAAAATCAATCTCTAAAAGAAAATAATAAAGGAAATTCTTTTGGAAATAGTGAAGTATAATGTTCTGCTATTCTTAAAATCTAAATGGTTAGTGATGCTCATTGACCCAAAGGGTTTCCTTTAAGCAATAAGCTGCCATCCTATGTGGTTTGATGTACTTATATCTTATTACAAATAATACTTGATGAAAATGTAGATCTCGTCACTGTTTTTCCTTCTGATCTAATATGATCCTGTTTCTTTTAATGCATCTGAGATACATAATTTCATGAAGCGTAGCAGAGCTTGGCTGCAAGAAAAATGGTGGAGTGCTTCGAGACAAATGTCTTCTGAACACTCTGGCAAGCTAAGAAAGGGACACAGGATTTCTGTACATACTAAGAGATAAAGCATAACAAAATGGTGTTTGATACTTGGCTGATCTGACTGAAGTGAGATATTTTGAGGCTGATAGTTAGTCAAGATATCCTAGTCAATTAGACTCCCAAGAAAATACTGCATTTTTATTCATGTTCAGTGGAGAAAGAACACCTTCCAGAGAATTTTTGTTCCCTCAGAAATTGAATTTTATGTCAGAAAATCATTATGATAGCGGATTCCCAACTCATTTTACTTAGATACTGATATGATCTGCCAAACGTTCCTAGAACTGCTTCATAACTGTCTTAAAATTCATGACCTCTGTTCTTCCTTTGGAAGCAGAATTTGTTGAATGCTTCACCTATTCTGGTAAGAACAGCATGGCCAACAGATAAATATATTATCCTTTTTTTTTTTTTTTTTTACCAGTGAAAGATTTAATTAAACTTGTTTTTATTTTCACCTTTTGATCATCTGTCAGTTTTCTGGGATAATAATTCATTTTGGTTGGCTTAAGTTGAATTTGCACAAAGTGAATTTGGCTGAACCTCAGCTGTGTATGCCAGATGACACTCCAATGTATTTATTGTGGGGTGAATCCTGTGGAATCTCTCTGTTGTACATTCAGGCATCCTTAATACTGACCAAGACAGCATGGACTGGATTGGTGGGCATTATAGAAGACAGATCAGGAAATTTATAGATCAGAAACTGGAGGCAGACGTTGAACGCCTCAGAAGGATGTTAGATAAATTAGTTCGGAAGGGGAATAGCATGCTTTAGAATGCAAAAGGATACCTTTTTAGGAAGCTTTTAAGTGCTGTCATAATTTAGCTCTTTTTTCATGTGATATTTTTGACACTAATTGCTGTCCAAATACCTCAGTTTTATGAGTCAGTTGTCACGGATTGTACCTATTATATTGAGTAAACACACCAGAATTAGCACATAAAGCTGTGAGCCACGTAAAGCTGGCTGTTTGGAGAGTGATTTATTTTTCCTACCATTGCTGATTTTGGTGTGTATGGGCTGTGAGGACAA
>VXBH01002133.1:912297-944140 GCA_013400035.1 Rynchops niger
TGAAGGAATGAGGGGGGGGGGGGGGGGGGAGGGTGTTAAAAACTGCCTATTGGTTACATGTGATCTGAGAATCACTTTGGGGCATTAGAACTTGAGAACTTCCTAGAAAATGTCTGTTACTTTCTTCCGTAGTCTGTGATACTGTGCGTTGGTGTCCATGAGAGCAGGCAGAAGCTGTACACCCAGGACTGCGGTGCTTTGTGGAAGCCATGGTTCTGCTGAAGTTCCCCCCCTACCCCAGAAAAGAATAGGCTGCAAAGAGCAAATTACAGCTCCCGGGAGGAACTAGAAGTCCTTTTCACTTTTCCCTCTTCTGGTAAGCTTACCTACTTTTGGCCTATACATTTCCTCAAAAGCAATATATTGAGGTTTGTTTGGGGTTTTTGTCACGGAAAATATATTTTATTTTCAAAACCATTTAGTTAAAAAAAAAAAAAAAAAGTCTGAACCCCAGAAAACACTTTGGTTTGGAATTTTCGACTTAATTGTAATTGTTTGTATGTTTCTTCAAGAATGTTGTGTTTCATGTACACTTACATTTCCCTGCTTTATTCAAAACTGAAGATCACACATTATCTGTATACACAATAAAAGCAAAGCATTACTATATCACATATTCTTGAGGTTATAAAGAATTTTTATTTATATCTCTCATTAGCATCGTAACAAATCCACCTAAAGTTGTTCTCTTAGTTCTGAGTTTACTCTGAAGAATTTAAAAATACTTTTCAGTGCTGGTTTGCCCACTTAAGTGCCACGTAGCTTTTCAAGTGTAAGGAAATAAACCTAGAAATAAGTCTCTTCATAACAGACAATCTTTTTGGTGCTCAGTAAGTCTATCTTACCTTTCTTTCTCCTTGTGAGCCCAGCCAATCTTCACATTAGCTGAGATATATTTGCTTTGTAATTGAATTTCAGTTTAATGTATTACTGGAAATTACTTTAAAAAAAAAAAAAATTGTAAGAGAGGAGGCCTCGGTACCATTTTCCCAATCTGAAAAATAACTTCCCCTGCATATACACCATCCAGATTTATTAGCTCTGTCTCTCTAACACAGAACACAGGCTGCTGGCAAAAAAACCCATAACTGATACTTAACCTCTTGGGCTTGAAAAAAGGTTCAGCTTTCGCTCTCTTTTGAGTATGTTTTCTTTTCTGCTTGTGGCAAAACAGTTGAAAATAAGAAAATGTAAGGAATGTGCTTTCTTCACATGTAGGTGCACAACAGTTGATGCTAGCAGGGCATTTGGCAGTAACAAATAGTAGCTGGAACATAACCATGTTCAATATACCCTGTTCTGTCTATTCTGGGGACAGGTGGAAGCAGAGTCTTATTGTACTGAATGCCATCACTTTCTAGCTAGTTTTGAAATATCAGATTTATTTTCATCCTGGAGTCATTGCAATATCATTCATGGAACAGGATTTAAAATCTGCAAGAATATTATTGCTAGCAATGCCAGTTAGGCACTGTCTTGGTTTTGATTCTCATTTAATGACACATCTATGCACTTAACATTTGCATTGTAGTCTGAAAAGCTTTTTCTATGCAGGAAAATTTTCTTTTTTTTTTTTTTTTTTAATCGGAGCAAGTCATATTACTCTGATACCTCTTTCCATGCCAAGTCATTTCCATTTAGGAAAAAAAAAAGCAATAATCCCCAAGCAACTCTGTTACTCTTATTCATAATTAAACCATCACACATGAAACATACAGCAGGCTACTCCTGAAATTTCTGCAGAGTGGGGAAAGCCACCTCAATATCTCTGTGCTATGTTCCAGCATACAGAGGTGTCTAAGCTGTGAAGTTAACAAATACCCTATAGGAAGGAGGAATGCATTCCCTGATTAAGAAATAATTGAAAATATAGCTCTGGCAAAAAGTGAGTTGTAGGACAAAAAGTTGCTTTGTCCCTCTATAAAATAAGTCTGCGGTTTATATGTGAGTTCTATTTTGTGAAAAATAAGGAAATTTTTTCACTTTTATGCAGCTTCTGCATGATTCCTTACTGTCTTGCATTTCAGTGAAACTGGCTGGAGGGGAGCCCTTGCTTCTTTCCTATTCTTAAGGTTTGCACTAGGCACAGTTCTCCTAAGACAGCTCTGAGGAGACCCTATAGTGGCCTACCAGTATCTTAAGGGGGCCTACAAGAAAGCTGGTGGGGGACTTTTTAGGATGTCGGGTAATGGTAGGACTAGAGGGAATGGATTAAAACTAGAGATGGGTCGATTCAGACTGGATGTTAGGAAGAAGTTCTTCACCATGAGGGTGGTGAGACACTGGAACAGGTTGCCCAGAGATGTGGTGGGAGCCCCATCCCTGGAAGTTTTTGAGGCCAGGCTGGATGGGGCTCTGATCAACCTGATGTAGTGGGAGGTGTCCCAGCCCAGGGCAGGGCCGTTGGAACTAGATGATCTTTAAGGTCCCTTCCAACCCTGACAATTCTATGATTCTATGATCAAGGGCAGAGATGAATAAATTCCAACCTGTGGCTCTTGAGGCAAGAGAGACTGACTTTGTTTTGGCCAGAGTTAGTAATGGTTCAAGTATGAGAATGAGATTTGGTTTCGTAGGGAATGAATTTACTGTACAGTTTTCACTTTGATACTTATTAAAGTAAATTATGAACATATGCAAATTTGCAAATTAATTTATGTATGATAATCAAAAACTTTTCAATATCTAAGGAGGAACTTAAGGTACCCAATAATATATCTCATGAGGTGAAGACAAGAGAAACAAGAGAAATTTGGAGGTAGTGGATCATTAACTAATAGATAATAAATATGTTTCCGTTTTTTTGCAAGTTAAGACAAAAAGGTGAAAATAGGTCTCATCATGCTGGAAGCTGGAAGCTGAAAGCTGAAAGTAACTTTGTTCACACAACGAATAAAGGTAAAGATGCTGTGGAGAAGAGTAAAGTAAAAAACCGCACATAACTGGCCAGTGAAGGTTTATATCCTTCTTTAAAAGAGGTCCGTAGAGGTTATTTTGCTTGCCCTGGGCTTCCTTAAACACTGTGAATACATTATTGTTCATGTATCGTTGTGGCTGTATTCCGTGAAGGAAAACTTCACTGCAAGATAGCTAAGCACCGAAGGAGACCGTCTAGGTTGTTGAAACATCTTCAAAACAGTTTAAAGAGCAAGTTAAACAAGCACTTGGAAAGAATTGATGTGTGTATAGTTGACCTGATGGGGTCAGCGTGCTGGAGGAGATGCAGCTTGAGTTTCATGTAGTACTACTGGGCTAAGCAGGACTAAGAAACATCCATCCTGGGTGCTGGAGCTTATTCACCTGGGCTGCTATCCTGTTCAAAGGGCCCCGAGAAGGCTTTTGGTCCATGCCAAATAATACAGTCCAAATAACTACAGGGCATGACACGGATATTAGCATAGCTGTCCAGGGCCAATGTCTAGAAACAAGTTTGTATGCAAACACTCTGCTTTGAGATCTGTGAGCTTTCTGAGTTCCCTGGTGCCACTCTTCGCGTGGGGCATCTGTGCTTGCGTATGTTAGCCCTGAGGAAAAAAAATAAATAAGTAAGCCTTATTTTTACAAGCAAATGTAGCGCTTTCAAGGCACTGCCTTCAGATAAGGCCTTGTTTTTCCAAAAAGATATCACTGAAAAAATGGCTGAAAATCTTCCTCATCATATTTTTCCTAGAAAACCAGTAATAATCATGTCCAGTTCCTGAAAATTCAATGGAATTGCTTATTCAGGTCTTTCTTGAGACTTAAGCTGCTTGTAGAACTCCAAAGTTATGTTACCTGTAACTGTGGTATACATCTGTATCTTGTTGCAGTAACTGAGTCACCAGTTATTTTTGACCCACCCTCTTTTAATGAAAATAGAAGTTGTGTTTGTTTCCTCAGATGTGACAGTATTGAATGTTTATACATTTGAATATTTGCCTATGTGGCAGCATAGGTGAATTCAATCTTGTTTTAATAAGTGCTCAGTGAGACCTTGCAGTGGACCATCCTCCTGCTTAAGACCTGGACTTCATGGCGAAAGCTCTCTTTTGTTTCCTTGGGTATAGGAGCCGTTATCTACTCGAGAGAGAGTTATTGAGCATGTAGGTCAGCAGATGGAAGTCAGATGATCTGAATTGTATTTCCCAGTCAGCTTATCGGCTGCAGTGTGTCCTGCACGAGGCACGTTTACTCTCGCTTTAACAGCTTTGTAATCAGAAGATGTGATGAATAATTCCCAAGGTTGAGCTCAACTCCATTCATTACTAAAAGACAAGTAAAATTACATCTGCTGACCAGACAAAGATCCTCTTTCTCTGATGACAGATTAAAAAACAAATAAAAGAAATGGCAAATAAAAACAGAAGATAGATTTATACCAGCAAGTTGTGAAAGGAAGGATGAGAGAGATGATGAATAATCTTCAGAATAGCACAGTTAATCATATATAATTACCTAATAAAATTTGCCTGATACTCCTCCTGTCTGCAAAACTTCTTATGGAGTCAGAAACTGTGCGAGTGCTATTTAGATATACACTATATTGTCAATTCTGCTTATATTACTGTCATTACGTAAATCACTGGTTTACAGTGATCTTTAAAACACCAAGAATCTTGTATTCTGTATTATTACAGCAATTTTGGACTCCTTAAATTGATGGCAAATCTCCTAATAATATCAGTGAGGCCAAGATTTTACCATTTAGATATTTTATATAAGGGTACTATTCTGTAGGTGCAGTGCTATGTAAAAGGACCTCAAGTATGCCTTGCATTATATCGTTTCAGCTATTTCCATGTTAATAGCATGGAAATAGTAACTCTGGTGGAAAATTTAAAATTAGTCCAAGTTAAAGGCTCAAGGTCAACTTGACGTCTGGTCAGTTAAAAAGGTTAAAATAGTTTCAAATACTATATCTGCTTTTGATTCTCCTGCCGCTTGCACCTTCATAAATCTGTTTCTCCGAAAAGTTGCTTCTCTTGTCTAGAGCTGTTACAGAGAGCGGCAGAAGCTGGGAGAGTCGATCTCCTTGGGAAAGAGCCTTGGGGAACTATTGAGGCTGCCTCAACAACAGCAGACAGGAAGAGAACAGATAGAAGCGTATTTTTTTTTCTTTTCTTACAGTATTCCTTTAAATCAAATCTATTTCCAAGCAGAACCATCCCATTGGAGTAGAATATGATTAAAACTCTTTTCTTCTTCCATGTGCTGCTAAGAACCCAGAGGTTTTAGAGTTACCTGGTAGCTGAAAAATCAATAGGCGAGTGGATTTAACTGGCCTCTACTGGATGGAAAATATACGTGACTTCCTCAGTATCACTGTCCTTTTAGGAAAGAAGAGAACACGTCGATTTAAAAAAAATGTATTTCTTAGAACACATTTAGAAAGAGGAATAGCCAAGTAATAAAAACCAAGAAAATGGAGAGGTGAGAGGGGAAAAAAACCAGCCATCCTACCAATGCTTGAAGCTGGGGAAAACATTTGAAAGCTATTTTTAGTTGTTTTGCTAAAGCACCCATTGAAATATTTTTATTTCCTTCATCTCTGGCTTTGGAAGAGGGTTTTGTAATAGTAAAGGCATCCTTCTCCTAGCAACCAATGATACGCCTATTAGAGCAGCTCTATTTATGCTTTCATTCTTTTTTTTTTTCTGGTGCCTTGTATTATCAGCGACAGTTTTCGTATTTCCCCTCACCTGTTTCCTAAGTATAAAAGGTGGAAATCTTTGTGCAACCCTGACTTATAATTTTAGCCTGAAGTGATCTGCATTTGCAGGAAACACCGTTAACCCAGCATAATAGTTTCTCTAAAAGCCCATGCTTCAGGTCATTACATTGTGATCTTGGCAACAGTGAAAATTCTAACCTTTGTTACACATATCCTAGCATAGCAGTATTAAGGGAATTGCCCAAGTCCTCAAAAGATGTTTTACTTACATTAAGAAAAAGAGTAAAAGCATCCTTGTTTATCTTTATGAACACCCCATGGATCTGCGTAAGTGTTTGTGCTTTGAAGTGTACGTGCTGCATGGGTAAAACTGGGTTAAAACCCTTCCTTACATTGGAGTTTTCAATGCATGGACTGTTACACAGAAATGTGTGTGTAGTTGTAATAAATTGTTAGTGCAAGAACTTATATTTTTACAGCAAAGCAAGTATCAGTACTATTATGAACGAAGCACAAGTTTTGGAGATTACACAACTGGACTGGATCCCAGTTACATTGGGATACCTACCATAAATTTGGGATTTATCCCCTGGATTCTTCCTACTTAATTGTCGTTTCCAACTGAAGCACCTGAAGTGCTCACCGTAGGCTGTGTGCACAGAGAGGAGGCAGCTGGAGGGCATTTAGTACCAGGCAGGGTATGGAACGCTATCTGGAGCATCGCTCCCTCCCAAAAAGCTGTTGAGGGGGCTGAGAGTGATGAGGCCTCTGATTTAGGCAGGCCAGCTAGATGCCCAAAGCTGGAGGAGGTGCAAGTAGACTGAAGTTCCATATTGGATTTTGTCATTAATAACTTCTGTCAGAACAATTCAGAGAACTGATTGATCTCTTCTTTATGATTAATGTTCTTTATGATTAATGATACCTTCCCCAGCCCAGCACTATGCAAATGGATGTTTGTTACTGTCTGCAAAACATGGATGGGTGCAGGGTTTAAATTGCCACAACCACTGCAACTAAGCAAACGTTGCTGTCCTAGTTTATATGTGGGGAAATTGCAATACAGAAAAAAATTAACTTGCCTATAAGGTACCCCATGGCTCAACAGATTAAGCATTAATGTAGGATTTCTTTGAGTATAATTCTGCTCTGGGATTTGTTTGTTCGCTTGCTTTGTTTGGCAGAGGTTTGAAGTTTTGATGCTCTTTTCCTCAGTTTTGCTAAAAGCAGTTTTTATGTTACCTCTGATTCAGAATGCTTGAGGGTGGGTTTAAAATTCTGGTGAGTTGGAATAGGAAAATCTACTGTATATTGAATCAGGCCATTTCAAAGCCAGAAAAGCTGCTTTACTCAGTGAACAAGTGCTTATAGCACCTCTTCCATCATCTCCGCCAGCCTGCCTGATTTAACTCGTTCAGTGGCCTGAAGTTATTGAGAAGGCCCCAAAACAGAAGCATTTCAAGTGATGTGTCAATACTCCACTGCCTTCAACTTGCTGCCCACAAGCCTTGAGCTATCTTATTCTTCTTAACCTAAGATACAACTTCCATTAAACCATTACAATTTAGTGGGGCAGTTAACACACTTTTCATCCAATTATTTAACTACACCTGCGTTACGGCAACATAATCAAACTGAATAGTACACCCCTTCTGCCGATTTCTGTATTTTTGCAAGAAATTCTTACAAATCACCATTTTTATTGGCACGGTAGAATTCAAGCACTGTCTTCCTGAGATGAAATTATGAACTAAATTGTTCATAATAACACTTTCTAGGTAAGTTTATAACAGAAAAATCTTTAGTTTGACAATTTATTCATGTATGCATGCATACCCTTATTTTTTGGTACACTTTCCTAAGGAGCTGCATGTTGTTCACATTAAAGTAATTTGCTTCTTAGTTTCTGTGAAACAGATTTACAGGATTGAGCCATTGTTTTTTAAAGGTTTTTAATTCTTTAATATTTTGGAATTTCACAAAGTTATAATGAAATTTGTTTACCTTTGATCAGTTGTTTTGCATAATTTATTCTGAATTGAGACAGAGTATAACATTGAATTGTGCTAGTTCTGTCCAGTAATGACCATCTCTTGAAACAGAGACGAGGATTTTCTGAAGCTCTCATTACTGACTTGTCTCTGCTTCCGTCAAAATCAATGGAGATTTTACAGATATTTAAAGAAAACAAACCTCAGGCAAAGTTTCATAGTATTTGAATTAACAACGAAGAGAAGAACTGAAACAAAAATAGCCAAAATAATGAAAAATAATTAATCTGAAATGGGAAACTATAGCAATTTTGATATAAGTATAAACAGGGAACCTCAATCTATTTATTTTCTATGACTTACGTATCTACAAAAAACCAGGCTGTTCTTTACCTGCCCTCTGGGCAAAAACAGTAAACTAGGTAAGTTATTTTCTCCATCTCTTTCCAAACTACTTTAATTGGGTAGTTAGATAAAAATCTCTGTTTAGATAGAGAAACTGAATATGTTGCATCTGTATGAGTGAACAGGCACAATGGGAAGCACCCTAAGGGTATTGCAGCTGTTTACAGGGATAAAGAATATCTAGATTTTTCTCACAGAATTCTGGATTTTTCCTAACAGTGTCTTCTTGCCTTGTAATTTTCCTCTGTCTATTGTCTGTTTTCATAAGAGTCTACTTGACTGAGGGCTTCCTCTTCACCTTAAGAAAAAAGAGCAATGTTGCAATGAATGATATGCTTAGAGAGGACAATTAGAGTGAATGAGAAATACACGTATACAGAGAAAAGACAATAGGAATGCTCCCAGAGAACACATTAAACTGAATTTCTGAAAGCATTTATCTGTTGATTCGTCTTTGTAGGCCAAGTAATGGTCCTTTAACAGGACTTTTTCATTTCACTGCCACAGACCAGGATTAAGACCCCTGGCAGTAATGACAGAGGGGGAGCATGGGCAAGTGGCAATTACGTAGTCAAAGTCTGCAGTGTTTACCTTATTTTATGCTAACTTTATTTGTATTTCCATGCCCTGCAGCTAATGAATCTGGAAAGAACAATACTGTTTAGAAAAAGACATTTCTGAAGAAGGGGAATTTGCAGTTTTTTAAATGCCACTTGAAAGATTGGAGAAGAAAATTTAAGCTGTATTTTTCTGGGTTTAGGCATATAAGGATGCTATTACATATCTAATGGCTCTAAAAAGTGCTTTCAGCTGTCTGCACGTCTTCCTGCTCTCTATTGCATGCCTAAAAGTCGCTGCACATTTGGAAACTCAGAGCAGGTCCTATCTTATCAGAAATACTTGATGAAAGGTGAGATTTGACAAAGAACAATAACCTGATAGAAAAGTTTTAATAGAGAAGGGAGTGGTTAAAGCCCAGTAATTTTTTGGTTCATCTCAGAATTAGAGAAACAATTGAAAGCAAAATGCTATGCCTGTATCTTATCCAATGTAAAATTATGCCCTAGAGGATACTTAAAATTAGCTTGCCCGCCCAGTTATAAAATGTCACCTCATAACACTACTTTCATGGATGCACATGCCCTTGTTGTTTAACAGAACACATAATTAAATAATATTTCCCGATATTCAAAATTAATTTTCCTTTTCGTAGCTTTAATTCAGAACTCACTGTAACCTTTTGGCCTTTCAGTTAGCCATTAATTTATTCTCCTTTGTTTCAGTCTGCATAGATCAAGAAATCTTGCCCACAGTCAGAGTCTCGGGCACAGACTGTTTTGTAGAAGTTGTGAATTCTCCAGTTTTCTTCATGTGAAGATGGATCCAAATATTGTCACTGCGATTTTCCTTTGCTGTAATTTCATACATGCCTGGTATGTTATGTTTATTTCTGTACTATATCTAAGGAAATAAGTAGAATAACCAGACAGAAAATGCCAGCTGAAGTCTGAGAGCTGACTGGTCCTCCTCTGCCTGAGAATCTCACCCGGAGGTATACCTGAGAAAGCATGGAGACTAAATTTTCTTAGGTGTAGTGACAGGTTATTTTTTTAAAGGCTTTATCTTCTTTTGTAACTACAGTAAAATTTGATTCTAAAAACATGCCCGATTAAAGTTAGAATATTTTTATCTAGTATTTGTATTCATCATCTGTTTCAGTAAGACAAATTGATTTCTTTTGTTCGTCAATGAAATAGTGTTTAGATAGTTACACGGATTCCCCTCCCCTCCGTTCTACTTAGTTCATTGTGCAATTAAAATTTTGCTGAAATACAGAAGGTATCAATAATCTTACTAAACTCTCATGATCTTGTTAGATTGAAAGAACAAGTGTCCAGGGAATAATAGTCCAAGTTTCAAGTAGCTGACGACAACGTTGACCATTTATATAATCCACACTCCTCTTAAAAATGTGGGTTTGTCTATATAGGACAAATGCTCGTCCAATCCAACTTATTTGGGGTTTGCATGCAATTTTCTCTGATCACTCAAGAAATGAACTATGGTTAATCATCTTTTATTGCTCACCTGCTTCAGAAAGGCACTAGACTTCATGATGTAAACAGTTTCAAGAAAGATAGAAATGCTTAAAAAAAGAGCTTTTTTCATACTGTAAGATTTCATACCTACTGTTGCAAAAAGAACATTGTTTTATTTATTTTCCCACAAGGAATATTTATATATCATTAGGAGTTCACACTAGTTCTTCCCTCTGGTAAAACTATATGTCTGATTTCCAAAACAAGCTGAGTACATTAGATATTTTTGTTGTTGTTGTTGTTTCTTGGTTGTTTGTTTTTAACTGTCACTCTAAATATGATGTGATATTTCCATGAATAGGAACCCTTGATCTTTAACAACTCAGAAAATTGTCAAATATTCCATTTTTTACTTTGATCCCTCTACTCGGAGATAACAGCTTTCATAGAATGGATGCAGCAGAGGATGATGCCCTCATGGTAATGTCATCGAAGGACTGCTGAGCTCCCCCTGGCAGATGGGGGCTGCCTGCTAGGGACGGGTGCTAGGTACTGGTAGCAGTGCGGAGTATACTGGGACCGAGCAGGGAGCCCAGCAGTGAGTTGAGCTGGACGATCCAGCCCCAGGCAAGGTGTGGGAGCCAGATGTGAGGAGCTGAAGCAGAGCCGAACTAGCTGAGGGGAGGAGGAGGAAGGAAATCCGACGTGGAGAGGAAAGGAACAGTAGGAATTGTGGAAGACATATCTGAGCATGGAGGCAAAAGCACGGGTCTGAAAGTAAGAAATGGGGGCAGAAACGCAAGGAAGAGAATGAATGAGTTGGCTGGGGCATGGGAGGGGGGAAGCAGCAGCCAGTCTCCCAGGGCTGGAGAGCCCAGGAGGCAGCCTGGGGGGGCTGGAGGAGACAGCGAACCAAGCAGGAGGAGGATGCCAGGGAAGAATCCCAGGCAATAAAAATTCTGGAAAACACTAACCTCAGTGACACTAGGTATGAGTGGTATAGCTACACCCCAAAATGATAGATTGGTCAAAGTCTAAAGAAAAAAAAATAGTCTTTTTTAATTTTTCAAAACTGAAATCTGAATATCATTATTCATATGAAATGCTTTAATTTCTACTTGTGGTGTTTGAAAAACCTGGCAAAATTATTTCCTCATCTGTTCCTCTGACTTAGTACTGTTTTGAGGTGAACAAATACTTTAATGAACTCATTTATCTTTTAAATTATTAAATATATTCATGCTTGATAATATGCATCAATTCTTTCTGTGTGGGGAGATTATTACTAGAAATAATACGGTGCATTAGAATTGCATTAGGATGCAGATTTAGGCCATATTTAATTTCCTCCTGAGCTCCGTGTTGTGCAAGAAGTGTACAAAATAGATGTAGTCAAAGGTAAAAATTGACAGAATCATCTTGTGCCTGCAGGGGTCAGCAAAGAAGTTGCTCAAGTTCTGCCCCTCTCAATCTGCTCGGATTTCATTTGCTCTGTAGAGCACAGTATGCTCTGATAGAACCAGCACACACATTTTGAATTAATCAGTCAGCTCAGCGTTAATAATTCAGTGCAAATTATAATAAGCTGATCTGCAAATGTACCTTTGAAAGTCAAGGGTAGAGCTCTCACATTCAAGCTGCAAAATCTAAATCTTACTGGGAAAGGAGTGAAATCCCTGAAACCTATGCCGTTAATCTCAAAGCATGACCTTTTCTATTTTAAGGAGTCAGCAGGTCAGTGAAGAGAGGACACAGAATAGGATCTTTTCCCCAAAAGGGTGTCTAGCAGTTTTGGGTTGTGTGAGCTTCATGTGGGATACTCTGCTTCCATGAGCATTTAAAGATAGACCTCTAGCTCTGGGAGATGATAAGTAACATTAGTCATGATGGAAGATTATTTTTTTTCCTCAAAGAGAAAAATCTGAGGATCTTTGGTTTCATTTCAAATGCTTTCTCACTAGTAAATGGGTTTTCCTTTAACTCCAGAGTTTCTGCAAAAGAAAAATCTATGTCAGTAAAATTCTCTGTCAGGAAATAATTTGTTTCTGACCAACCTTAGCTCTTGTCTGTTTGAGCCAACAATAAGTAATGGGAACTGAAATCTGGCCAAAGAGAGACGTGGCTTTGTGGTTCCCACTGGGCAACAAAGTGGCTGAGGTAGGCCAGCTCAGCTAATGGCTGGCTGAAATTAAACATTTCATTTCAGGTCAGCAAAGTAGAATGAAATATTTTGGTATTTCCACATGCATTTTTAATGTTATTTTATGCATAGACTAGATACAGCAGTAACACCTATTTCATGTTTTATTAAAAACATGTCAAATTCCAGCCTGATGTGACAGATATTTTTTTTGGTCACCTCTGTGTTAAATGTGAAACAATAAATCAGAAGGCAAATTATTTCTAATATTCCTGAATACAGTTAGCAATGGTATTTTGTAGAAAAATGCACACATTCTGGGCATTTTTAAAATAAAGAGAATATCTATACTGAGGAATAAGAAAATTACACTGGACACCACCATCCTTATTTTTCCTGAAGTGCGCTTCTCAGTATGAACTACAGCTGCTGCTGTGGTCCCAGCCTGTGCAGGGGGAACCCTTTTCCCATATCCAATAGAGAAGATGCCCAGTTACGCATCCTCGTTTGGCCGGTTCCTTTTTCTCACTAGCTTGGAGGCTGTGAGCTATTACAGTTCCTAGCTTCCTTTCAGCGTTACCCTTGCCTAGTGAAGTGTTCCCTATCCAGTATTTCTGCAGTTTATTCTTCCTCCCCAAGTGTTTAACTTTACAGCTGTCTTTATCAAATGGCATCTTATGTTTTTTCTGGAGCATTTTCTCAGTTTGTCAAAATCATTTTGAATTGTAGAGCGGCTTGAGGACCTCCTCTGCTTAGAGTCACTTGTGATTTTAATAAGTGTATTTTCTATGCCATCATGCAGTTTGGTCGTGTTTTTTATTATCAAGGCGGGTGTCAAAGTAATTTATTGTAGCCCTTTAAAAAAAACAAAAACAAAAACAAAAACAAACAAACAAACAAAAAAACCAGGGGAAGTTATGATTAGTTTGGCAATAAGGCATTCAGATGGTGAGCAACAGAGCAACACCTATTTTAAACTGAGAAATAATTTTTCATTCAGGACCCTCAACTCCCTCTACGACTTTCAGTTGCCATGTAGCCTAGAGCAATGGAGAACAGAGAGCTCCCAGGTTAATTTGCTGTGTTGAGCAGCCACACGCCAGCCAAAGGCCCAGTCTTGGTTGTCCCACAGGAATATTCGATAATGAACAGAATTTGTGATGCTAATAGCAACTAAACTGTCTAAAAGAAAATGAAATTTGCTTGCCTTCAGCTCCAGGAATACGGAGACATTTGTTTACCCGAGCCACACAATTTCTGGTCCCTAAGAATGAATCTAATAATTTAAAGCCTTTGGGCCTAGACTCCAATGCACTAAATTTTACCAAAGGCTCTGTGCCCGTGTGTGGCACACTTAGCCAAGGGGAATTAGGGCATTTCTTCCTCTCCTCCCAGGAGATACTCATTGACTAAAGAGGGAGCCAGGGTAGCTGGTATAAAAAAGTGGGTGGTCACAGCTAGCTGAAACAAATCACACCATGCCCCTTTGCATATTCTCCTGTCATAATGTATTTCTAAATCCGTGGGTACGTAAATCTACCACTAGCTAGCATACAGCAGTGATTTTCAAGCCTCAGTTCTTTTGGTACTGATGGAGAAGTGGATTGAGAGTATAGCAAATAAATTAAATTAATTATGTAGGAGGCAGTGAAATATGACTAAATGCATTGGGATCTTGTTGTTCCTGATGATGCATCTGAATCATTCACATCATCTGAGCTCTTCAGTTTCCTGGTGGACACTCTCCTATGAGAGAGTTCAGTTTAAAACTACCTACAAAGAAGTGTATACTTGTGTAAATCTGATTTAGAAAACATTAGCAATTATTATGGAAGCCTTGGTTTGTACTTAGATTGCTGTTATCATTCACTCAACTTATAATGCCTTTGGACAGGGACTGGATTTGTTTTATGGCAATTCTGGGACTAGAAGAACTGTCATCAGAGTTGCTGGCCTTTGTTTTTGTACTACAGGTAGACAATAGCTATGAAAGGACTATCTGTAGTGGGAAAAGAGTAAAAGGAGGTTTCAGATACTCAAAGCAAGTCTCAAAAAAACCCCACCAACCTCCAAACAAAAAGTACAGGTGAAAAAGGTGTGTGAATTTTAAGAACTTACCATTAAATATCACGCATTAACATTTAAATCTCTTACAAAGGTAAAAATAGCTGCCAGTGGTGACCTCAGACAAAAAGTCTGTGTAGTAGTTACACCTAATCTCATCATTTTCTGTGACACCTGAAGGATTTGTCACACTGTATTTGGCGTGTGGGAGCAGTAATCTCTCAAAGTTAGCGGGTAACTGTTCTCCCACATGCATAACTGCACTGAGGAGGACAACAAACACACAAACCCAGTGTAAACTTCAGATTTCTGTGAGCAGAATAATGTTTCCATATTGCTTTCTACAATGACACCTGTGTTCTCAGAGCCATCCAAAATCAGGCGACAACCTGATATAAACTGAGATCATTCTGCGTACTTCAGTGAACAACCAATAGCTCGGACCTAGAAACACTTAGTCTTAGTGCTGTCATTCTTGGACTTGACTTAATTGTGTCACCATTTATAATATTGCAACAAAATCTTGAATATAAGCTGAACACTTAGGAACGTGTAGTTTTTAGGCCCCAGCCTACTAGACCTCTTTGATTTCAGATTTTTCCCTGCGTGAGACTCTTCCATCTCTCAAGGCTCCTCCTGCCCATTTTTGGCACAGTCTTCTGACCTGGTACAGGCACTTTGGATGACTTTTGATCCCACAGACTGCATACTTCCTTGGGTGCTAACAATTTGTCTCTTACAGGCCATCTAGTAATTGAAATAACGCAGATGTCAGGAAAAAAAAAAAAAAAAAAGAAGAAAAAAAAGGAGAAAAAAATAGACTGTTCTTTGCATTAATTAGCTCAAGAGAAACAGGAAGATGGATGAAACACTATAAACAGACTTGCATACGATTTTCAGAGCCTGTTTGCTCATCAGAATCTTCCTGTCCCGAGTGTGACTGTTCTGGATTAGGGACCCCCACCCACGCCCATAGCCACGGCGGCTCTTTTCCAAAACCACTGTCATGTTCTGGGGTCTTTTCTCTAAGATTGTATCAGTCGTTCACCCTGCCTTTGGTTTAAAAGGCTGGTTTCTACAGATTATTTTGTCCTTTTTTTTTTTTTTTGGTGTGATTTCAGAAAATTTGACATCTTTAAATTTCATCCGTCTTGTCATCCTAATGTATTTTCAGTCAGATGGGCACTTAAGGGTGTGGGGGTTTTATCCTCTGTCCTTTCTGTGCTGGTAAAAATCCAAATTGACCCTGTTGGCAATGTTGTTGGATTTTTTTTGCATGTGCACGCTGATGCATTCATAACAGCCAAAAATTGTTAAATTTTACACAGACGTTTTTTGCAATCACTTGCTGTAAGGACCCAAGAAGCAGATGAAGGCACTGTGAACCTCTGAGAGACTGGCAAAGAAATAATTTAATAATCTGCTTCTGCAAAACCTTTCAGGTAGGTATTTCCTGAAAGAATTTTCACAGCTCTTTTTAAGGTTACTTCGTGGTTGCAAAAGCATTATAGCAAGGTTCATATAGCGTAAAGCTTCCAAATATTTCTCTGGTTTTTAAAAGTCATGGTAAATTTATAATGTGTCAAGTTGTTACATTCTTTAATATTTAAATGGGTGCTATTTTAAGCAGCAACTGAACAACAAAGGAAATCAAATTCTGTTATGTTATTTCTCGCCCATCTGTGTGCACCATGCTTGCTCTAAATCTGAAGAAATTTATAAATCTAGAATCATTTTTCTGCAGTGCTTTCAATTCATTGTTCAATTTCTGAACCTATAACACATTTTGTGCCAGCTACACAGATTCACAGGTCTTTCTTTGCTGATATTCATCTAATGCTGAAGTGCAATTATATTGTATTTCCTTGCTGTTTGCAAGTGTAGAAAGTCTTTATTGACCTTAGTGTGATAGAAACCTATCTTTGGTACAGTAACCAATAAATCTTGGAGTTGAAATATGTCTGCTTTAATCTTCACTGTAATCAATTAAGCTTTGAGGTTAGAACTGCTAAGATTTAACTCAGCCGGCTGTTTGCAGAAGTCTCCAAGCTGTCTTTTCTGAGGAATTGGTTGTGATATTAGGATGCATTAGCAGAAAAGTAAATCTATACACAAGATCTAAATTTGGACACAAGCTATAAAATGATGGTTGAAGTATACAGTCGGGTAATGTATTGTGTCTGCTTTTTGGTCAAAAGTCAATAATTTATACGGCTGAAGAATATAGGTGATTTCTAGTTTGTATAGACAACTTGTATACATCTATCACTAAAACTCCACAGAACTTGTTTTTCGGGATTTTTTTAAGCAATTATTTTTAATATGAATAATAACTCATGCATTAGTCAGACTGATTTGAAGGGTCATTTCCAAATGCCATGTAGTAAGATAGTTCCTGCTACTAATTCCACTTGTGTTATTCTTTTTTTTTTTTTTTTTTTTTTTTCCCTCTAACTAATCTTCAGAAATTCAACTGCATGATCCCTCACTGTCTGGCACTCCTTCAGAAATAACAGTCAGAGTGCAGATACTGTTTAGCTATCATGATACTTAATCTCAGAGCCTCAGGAAAACACTAAATGCTTCCTCAGAATGGTAAATGTGAAGATATCATTGATTTAGCCATTCAAGGTAAGCACCCATGAGCTAGATTGCACATTTACAAGAGCCCCAGAGCCTACAGAGGATATTCTTTCCAAGGGCCTTTAGAAACACTGCTGGAAGAGGCATTAGCCAAAATTAGCCAGCATCATGGCAGTGTTCATCTGTGTCAAGACTCAAATCCTCCAAGTCCTTACGGTGACACTTTCAGTACTCCCCGCACAAGCTTATCGCCTGTGACCCCTGCGAGGGGTAGGTGGCTGTGATAGAACCTCTCTCAGCAGACAGCAGCCTTGAGTGTCATCCACCGTCCCCACATACTTTGCAGTTCCTCTTCAATGCCTTCCTCTCTTTTCCAGCACGAGCCCTGGCTGTTGTGCAGCTGTGTTATTTTCCATCACACAGGCTATGCTGTGCGCTCGCCGAGTTGACCTGTCTGGAGGAGTGTGGGTGGAAATCTTTCTTCCTGACGAGCTGGTCCTCACAAGTTTCCTGTATCTGTTTGAAAACCAGTATAAGAAGAGTTCTTTTCTTGTCTGTCTTCTCCATTTGCTTTTTTTTTTTTTTTCCCCTTGGCTCCAGCCAAAATTGAGCAGAGGATGCTGCTGCTGTGGGGAATAAACTTCTCTTTCCCTGTGAAATATGAAAACACTCTGGGTGTTCATTTTTTCCACCCTCTATACAGGCTTTGTCAAGCCTGAGCAATAAACAGCATCTCCTGTTTTTCAGAACAAGGTGGTATTTCTTTTTTTTTTTTTTTTTCCTTACTGAGTGGCTTTTCATCAAAAAGCAAAGATCCATTTAAACTGAAAAGCTTTTGTGGCAATATATTAGTTTCATCAAAAGTTCCCTAGTGGGGAACACTGAAAAAAGCCAGCAGGGCCCGTCCTTCCCCCAGGCAGCTGGGAGCAAAGGGTTATGGCACTTACCTGGCTCGCGGGAAATGCAGGTCCAGCTTCACGCTTTGCCTAATTTTGAAAAGAGACTGGAACCGAAGCCTTCCAGCATGCTGGGTGCATGACCTTAGTGTCAGACCGCTCGGAACATTTTTGGTGCCTCACAGGATTTTTCTAAGACCTTTCCATGATCCTAGTTTTAGCTTGAACTTTTTTGCAAGATACAAAAATAGTTTATTTTACTGCATGCTCTAGCACTGTACCTCATCAGGAAGAAATTCAAAAGAATTAAAAGCTCTGAGAACAGTGAGTTGCTGAGAAATACAAACTCACAAGTTGATTATTTCTGTACGCGTTCTCTTCATTGTAATTTCTACAGACAGAAACACTGGAGGGAAGGACCTGTTGGATCACGAAGTCAAGGGAGGAGTGAAAAGCAGAAGAAACAGTTTGAGGTAGGAAACAACACTGTAGTCTTAAAACCTGCTGATGTGGTTCCACCAGTTTCCCACTGCAGACTAATCCCTTCCCTCTACGGGCAGAAGCAGACACCTTCCTCGAGGAAACACCCCCCCTGTCTTGGGTGACTTTTCAGCTGGTGCATTTCCTCAGCCTGGTTTATCCTTCAGCTGCTCGTGTGCTTGAACCAGCTCTTTAAGGGCAGCAAGGTACAGATAATATAGGAGTTGCAGGACCACCTTCCAGCAACAATATTGTGCACACAAGCTTAAACTGAGCATGAAACAGCAACAGAAAGCTCTGGAGTAGATCTGTTATACTGTTTAAATCACTCGTCTATCAAGTATAGCGCTTTAGAGACTCATGGTGGCTGGTCGAAGTCCTAGCTCTAGTGAGCAGCTGAGTGGACTCTTAATAAGAATTTCAGTAGATTCAAAGGCGTTGCCATGAAGAGGTTTCAACCTTACCTGAAAAAAACTGTCTGCATAGAGCTGTTCCTGTGTGCAGCCTCAAAGCTGTTCCAAGCGGTAAGTCTATACCAACACACCGTAAGGAATCAACAAAGGCAGAATTTAAGAGCAATAAAAATCACCCAGGAACAAAGCAGAGAGTAGTGCGAGTTAAACTGCCTGCTAAGGTTGCATTGCTGTTTCCTATTGTTTTTCAAATGCATACCTCTCCGGCTTGGTTTCTAGAACATGCCGTAGGGTCGTCTTGCTGACTTGTGCCCGGGATAAGAATTCTTTGTGTGCTGTGAACAGCGCTCTGCGTTGAGGAGGAGTGCGTCTTATGGAAAAGACGCAGAAAAGCAAAAGCTAGCAGGGGAACACAATAGGGGAATTTGCACTTGTTACTTTTCAGAAACAATTGCAAAAGCAAATAAAAAGCTTCTCTTCTCTGTTGAGACTCCACTGCTCATAAACTTTCTATTGTTGCATGGTAAATTGCTTTTGTTTTGTGACAGGTGTGAATACATACATTACCCGGGAAAAGAAAGCGATAAAATAATTAGTGTATTTTCAGTGTTTGTACATTTCGTGTTTGATTTTAAAAAAGACATTAATAATAATGGTAACTGCCTGTTTATTCTTACAAGCAAAACTAAAACCAGATGGAATCTAAAGCGCTTACCTATATGCGGAGATTTTATTGCGGCTACTTGCAGGTTTGGTGAACTTCCCCTGCACGTCCTGTTACTCTGCTGATGGCGAAAGTGACTGAGGTGCCTCGGGTTGCAGTTAGGAAGCAGGCGACAAAGGTAGCACAGACTGCTCTGTGATACAGTGACAGAAACACTGGGCACGGAAATCTTTACTTGTCGACAGCCATCTTCAGTTAATCTGAAGATTAGATCCATAAATAAGCGAAAAAAAAAAAAGAAAAACATAGATGGAGAATATATAATTTTCAAGTCGGCTTTGTTTCTGAAATAGCTAAAATTTCCTCATTTGAGAGAAAAACCTAAAAGCTTGTTAAATATTATTTTTAAAGGGTGCATTCCAGTTGTGCTTTTGAGACATTTTCTGTCAGGGTATTCTGATTTGGAAATGTGATAGTCTGGACACTCTTTTTTTAGGAGAAAAAGTAAACAGATTTCATTTCATTGTGAAACAGCTTTTTAAAGTTATATCTTATAACATTTAATGTGCCAAAAATTCCCATTAAAAATTCCACCAGAATTGCAATATGCTGGGATGGACGCACAAGAACAGTGGCTTGTTTTCGTGGGAAATCTGTAAAACATTTGTTAATCTTTCTTCATAGTACATAGGGAGAACAACTATTTTGAATCACAAATAAACCTTCACTATGTTCAAGCCTGTTTACATGCCACTGTACGTGTGAGATGAGTTCTGGGAAACAACAATTCAAAGTAATCTTGTAATCTGACTGCCTTGTCGTAATAGTACTCCAAAACCTGCTTCTTTCCTGTTCCTATTATTTTTTTATACTTTTTTTTCCCCAAAACATCACAGAACAACAAGATTTTTTTTTTTAGAATCTTGCTTATTTTACTGATTTTTAAGAGGTGTTGAATCAGATCGCTAGTTAACATCACTCAATGGCCATCATTTTGGATATTCAAGGGTGCGTGTTGATATATACCCCATTTTCCAACAGCTACCGGTAGTTGGCTGATCTCATTTCAATGCATGATTATAAAAACACAAAAGTAGCACATTTCTTAGCTGGATAGATGCGTTGCTATTTATGGCTTTTTGGTCATGTATATTTATGAGCTTCTAAAATTGTACGTCCAATTTCAGAAGTTCTTTAGTGTCCAAATCTCGTGAATTATAAAGTAAATGTTTTAATATACATGATTATTATCTGTACATAAGAAAAATTACAAGCAATATTATGACTAATTTCCTGGGGGAACCAACAGATTGCCTGTATATTTATTTCTTGTGGAAAACTCTGACTTCATGATTTCATGATTCCCAGGCAGAATATTTGTACCTTTGGCAAATAAGGCAAAACACATTTGACACTTTTAAAACCCATTCACTTGCCATTTTGAGAGCTTGGTCTGCATTAACAGAAAAATACGAACATTTTTTGCAGCAAACAACGTAATTGACCTGCCATTTAAAAAAGATAAAAATCTCGTTGCTACTATTTCCACACCTTTCTTGTTTTCATTTATAGACTGATTACTATGCCCCATTTTCATGCATCTTCACCCAGACTCATCTTTAGCTCAAGTCTGCAATGGTGTCTTTTAATTAGGAGAAATAGATAAATACTTCCCAACACCCCATTGTTATTTCTGTTGGAATTTTCTGGGCTTATTTACCACGCATTTAAAAATATTGACTACATATATAAGCGTTGTGAATGTTGTATATGAATTAAGGAAGTCCTGTATGTGCTGGCTTCTGTTTTGTTATTCTTAAAAGACCAAAGCTATGTCCTTACTAGTTAAATAGTCACTCGGGTGGTATTCCTCTCTGGGTGGAGTCTCTAGTGTCTAATAAGGGATAGACTCATGCTGCAGCCTTAGTATAATTCAGTTTAAAATTCACTCAGCCATGAGATACAAACCCCTGTGGAATCACGTATTGTTAATTAGTTGGCTATTTGTTTGAAAAATACATTGGTTATTAAAACAAAGGATGAAAATGGGGGACGAAAGTGGGACGGACTGAGAGTGGACCCGCAGCGTGGGAGAGAAGGATGCGACAGTCATGGGAAGTGAGTCAGGGGTGGGACGGAGAGCCACTGTGGGGAAAAGGGAACTGGGAGGGCCGGGTGCGGAGCTGTGCTAAGAGGATGTGAGGTGGATGGAAATTTCAGGTCTGAAGAAAATAAAATACGATCAGGGTGAAAATGGTTACACAGAGCATTACAGTAGTAAGAGCCTCAGATGAGTGGCAGGTGAAAAACGGGGTTTTTTTCTTCTTAAGAGATAGTTTTAAAAGAAGCTTAAAAAGTCATTGCTTCTTATTTTGCCAAATGGGAGTTAAAAATTGCATTTTAAGCAAGACATTCTCCAGTATATGTGGTAAATATAGTGGCACAGAGACCTCTCCCTGTAAGTCTCCGCCCCACAATCTCTAGATTATCAGCCAAAATATCCTGAAGAACATTAATAATGCTAATATTCTTAAGCTTTTAAGGTAAGGACAGAGTTTTTCTGCTAAATTCAGATTTGGATAAACTGCTAAGACCAAGTCTTGGTCCAATTTCAATAGGAAAGATATACCTTTTTCTCTGCTTAAACTGAACTGTGAAGGCATTTTTACACATTATAGAATATAAAAAAGTTTCAGGTAATTTGATTTAAAAAACTTCCAGGTAAGAGCAATCTGCAAAACACTTCCTTGTAAAAACTTTGACTGGTTGTAGTATGGAAGGGAATACAGGTAAACACAATTTAACCATCATTAAACTGGGCAACAAAGAGCAATTGAGTTTATCTTTGTGTTTGCCATTGCACTGCTGCACTGGCACATACAATGTGGCCCCCGAATTAGAAGTGGCATAATGATAGTAGTGTAATAGTTAGGGATCCACATAGAAATAAGACAGCTTGTAGAAAGGCTGCTATAAAAAAAAAAAAATCTGCAGTGAGTTCTAAAGTTATTTAATTGTCTCCAAATTATGTGGAGAAAAGAGCGTTTAAACCAGGCGCTTTTTGTGGTATTGCGGATTGCGTGTCTGAGAAAGGTTTTAGCAGCCTCGGCCGGCAACTGAAGAAATGATTGTGAAAGCAGTGACAGCTGCAAACATGAATACTTAGCTTGCCAGGATCCTAGCTTTACTGAAGAGCTATATTTTGAAGATGTCTACAGTTGACAGGAAACTTGAGTTGCAGCAAGCAATTGCTCTTACTTAAGCACTCTACAGGAAAATGTATGTTGAATAAATTGTAGACCTCGATTAATCTGAATGCAGACTAGAAATTTTTAGGATTAAAGTTATATTCAAATCCTGAAAAAAAAAATGTATTATTTTATGTTTTATGATCTGTCATATTTGGTAATCATTAATTAAAGGAAAGGTAATTTTTAGATAGATTTGAATCTCAATGTATACTTAAATATTGGAGGTTTTAAAATTATTTTTTTAAAAGCAAAGTGATAATCATATCCAAGCACTTTCACAAGCTCACTTGGAAACTTGTAAGTTTGCTGAGTCTGGCGAGCCTCGCGCTCACATGAACCACTCATCCTGGTGCAGCAACTCTAAGGGTAGCACAATCTAGCAGTTTCGACTAATAATTAGGCAGTTTACATACACAGAATCAAGAAAAGAACCTAAAATATTAACTCAGATCAACCCTATTTCTGTGGTTCTAGTGGCGTATTCTTACTGCATTTGCTGAGTACAAGCCCCCATTTATATCATCTTGTTGAACGGTATGACTCTCCTGTCCTCCTTTGAGATGCTTCTCTGGGTAGATTGTAGTTCTCTAATTTGTTTTAGTGTCTTTTCTTCTATAAGTACAATCACTTCTTTAATGTCAGCAGGAAGAAAATGACTGGTTATCAAGGCATTAATGATTGAGTCTGACATCAGGGAAAAAAGTGCACGTAAAAGTCTTTAATTAAGCACATCCCTTGTTTTATGTGAATGACTCACTGCAGGTTTGTGATATAATTGGGTTGATTTTCAGTCTTGCTTTGGGAACAGCTGTGATGTGGAAAAATCCCTTTCCCAACTCCAGTGCACAAGTTAAAATGCGCAGAATTGCCCTCCCTACTATTAGCTAAATTTCCTGTCATAGACACATGTTAGATACGGTAAATGCCAGGGAGGTTTCTGGGCTTGGGAAGTGTTAATGGTGAGAGAGAACTGGCAGAAGCAGGAGGAGGCCTGGCTCTGATTCAGCTGCTGTACTCCTCTCTCCATTGTGCAACACTTCACACAGATCTTAGTTCTGCCCCAGCTCTGAGAGCCAAATGGGCTTCTGGGAGCACCGCAGGCAGAGAGTTATCCCACAGCCTACTCAGAGATGGCTTTGGCTGTTCTGTCTGAATCCAAACGTGAGGGTCTGACAGCAGGATTTTAGTCGCTGTCAGGTTTGAACAGGAAGGAGATTTGAATTCAGCTACTGTATTTAAATTTTGAGGAAATGATATTTCCAAACGTGTATCTGGCTCTGAAGAACTGTGGAAACCTCTAGAATTTTTTAACTTACAAACAATAAAAATAAAAAATGTCCTGGGCGTTTCATAGTCTTACCACCTTCTGTTTGTTAGAAGTTAAAATAAAAAATCATCGTCCTAGAGAGTTATTAAATGGGAGTAACGCGTGTCTTAGGTTTATCAGAAATGTGTTTCACTGAGTAACATAAGTAGAATCTCATAAAAAAATTCTTCTAGAAGCTCACACTGCCATTCAGCCAGTTGCACAGCTGCTGAGCCTCTCTTGCTCTGTGCATATGCTCTTTACCTTCAGGAAATCCAAGTAATTCAACTTAGCTTTGAAGTGAAAGAGGGTTTAAGAGGCCTACTTTGTGTTTGATTCCTTGAGGGTACCATGGTCCGCTGTAGAACAAGAACAGTTACAGTTACTATGGATGAGATGAAAAGAGGTTTGTTCTTAGCTGTGGTAGCTTGACAGTCAGTGTGAGCTGTAATAATGAGCTTGAGAAGTGATCTCTGACCATCTAGTTTGTCTTTCCTGTCTCAGAGAAACCAGCTGTGGTGATGAACCCAGTGAACAAGCATGGAACTTGAAGAGAAGCTCGTGCTTAAAAGAAAGATCTGTCAACCAAACGCCATCCTGTTCTTTCCCTTTGAATCATCTATTAGATGTGGTCGGTCTTTTCCATGGTGACACTTCAGTTCCGTAATCCACAATGCCAACCGTCCATTACTCACCAGCCACAAGCATGCAAATTGTCCCTGTTGGAGGATGTTGTCTTTTTATCATCCCACCTGTAGCTGCACAGCTGGCGACACCTCGTCACACTATGTCAGGAAGGTGCAAATGTTTTAGAGGAAATGACAGTGGGTAACAAGGCATACGTGCTAAAAATTACATCTTATAGATTGGGGGAAAAGGTATGGATAATGCTAGAGGAGAGACAAACTAACAAAACTGGAGGTAGTCTCAAAAACCTTTATCCTGCGCATACATAGGTAAAATTAATTATTTTATTAATTAAGACTGCCATAACAGAATAGCAGTAAGTAAGTGTTATTGAAATCACTGGAGAGTGAGTGGAAGAGGCTTCTGCTGTCAATGGTGCCCCTAAAAAATAACAAACCACTGTGTAATGGCATAATTTACTTTGTCCAGGGGAAAGCAGAAACAGCCTTATTCAACAAGCTTGAAACAAGCTGCTGGTTCAGTAGGTAGATGCCTTGGCAGAGGACACAAAACCTGCAGTGGTAGATGTGGAGACATCTGGGGAGACAGCAGAGGTGCTTGCCTTCCTTGAAGTGTAAGGAAAGCTCAGAGCTGCACAGCTCAAGTGCAGAGACCATCAGGCTGTGGGCTGGGTGAGCACTCCTGACCTGAGTCACTTCAGTAGCTGCCTCATCCCATCGGTGAGAGCCAGGTACTTGGGGGGAGAGTGAGGTCAACCAGCCTGAAACGTCCAACTTTTCTGCTGGAAGAGGATGATGCAATTACCAGGGGAATAAAACTTTTCCTGTTCTGTTTCTGCTGGCTGAGATCAAATCTGGGATGCCTGACTCCTTTTTAAATCTTTGTATGTGACCTTTTGCTTGTTTGTCTTTAGAGGTTAAAATCTGGAAACTGTATTGCAGGGTTATTTTTGGTACCAGTTGAGTTGAAGCCTAGTGGCAAAGCCAAATTCTGAGAGAAACCTTTCTCCCAGGTTGCAGTCTGCAACCACAGGGCGTCTTGGTTGTCACACCTAAAGAAGCTCGCTGGTCCCGAGAATGTAGCTGGTCATCTTTTAAATTTATCTTCTAGAACTCACCAGATCCTGCCCAAGAGAAAATTACTTCAATTGTTGTTGCTGTGTTCACTGGAAGCTGTGTGAGGATCAGGCAGAGGGACTCCTCAAGGGAGAGCAGAGAGCACTCTGGATTTCACAAGTGATACATTACGTTCAAATTTTTATTGATTTTTTTCAAATACACATTTGCTCTACTTCTGGTATCAGCAACAAATCTCTTCAAAGTAGGAAACTCTTTTGTCTGGTCTGGCATGCCTAAAAGAAAACCCAAACTTTTTCTACTTTTTTCTTCTAGTGGATACAAGTTATAATTTGCAAAACAATCACAAGGCATACTGCCCTGTCAGTCAAGCTTTTTAAAATGAGATTTGATTTAAACACTGCTTCCTTAAATCCTGTATCTACAGAGGCCTACACATCTATGCTATCAATGAAATGAATAGTTGTCAAAAGAACAAAACACGTATTATCTGTTCCTTGCACTGTCTTGAGCAATAATTAATACTGTTACAAAGGAAGACTCTAGCAGATATGACAGATTTGTGATTTTGTTTTTTAAAAATCAAATTGAGAACACTGGATATGAATTAAAACATGGTACTGTGTGGAGAGAATCAAACATCCAGCAGAATTAGAATCACCTATTTTAATTGATCTTTATTGCCATAACTTTGGGAGAAGAGAGGGGCATAGGGGAGGATTTTCTCATCATGAAATGAAGTTTTGTATGAAAACAAAATGTATTTGAAATTGTCAGAAAGATTCAACCATGAAAGAAAACTTTAAATATGTGGCTAAAGAATTTTGTATTTTCCAATACAATTTCTCCAAGATACATTGTAGAAAATAATTTCTTCCAGGAGTCCCAAGGAATAAGCATGTCCGACTTCAGTGTACCACCACCTGCGTGGAGGCACCACCACCAATGTATAACTTTTGCTGACTCTTTTGCCTGATCCACAGGCTTATGAACTCAGCTGGAGCTTTTCTATTACCCTTTGTGATGTTCTCCCTCATGTTTCCAGTTCCCAGCTGGCTTCTGTCTGTCCTTACTGCTGAGGAAACCTGTGCTGGGTTATGGTGCTAATTTTTCTTGTACACTAGCATCCCTAAAAAAACTGTATTTAAAAAAGAATTACCAAGGTCCAACTTATCTTAATGGTGGTGATATTTCTCTGGTAAAATTTTTCTTCAGTGATTTATATTACATTTTTAATGGATGTGTATTTTTCTCCCATCCAATAACAATGATCTGATATAGTGTTGCGTCGCACCTCTGGTACCTCTCTACCAAGACATTTGCTATTGAAACTCCATGCCTACGGATGAGGTAGTGCTATGGTTGGAATTTCATTTTATTTTGCTTGCTCTAAGGGGCTTGGAAAAAACAGACTTCAGATACTTGATGAGAGCTCCCAGTTTCACCCATCTCATAGTGTGTTATCTTTTCTGACATCTGATTATCTAGTGGACAAAATACAGCAGAGCTTAAATGATTTGGAGCGAAGCGTCTTTTCGTCGAATGGCAAACAAGCATCATTACATTTGGTGCTGCTTCTGCACGTGGCGTCCCTCGTTCCTTCCTAGTCCCAGCTGTAAGCTGCAGGTCTGGGTTACAATTTAGTGCGTACAATTTATTTTGTAATAAAAGGGATTGTGCAAACAGTTGGTGTGGAATGGTGCTGCAGACCCTAGAGAATCCCCTGAACATAACCGGCTTTGCAGGACTTGTAAAATCCAACTGGAAATATGTACAGCTGCTGTAATATACAGCTAGAACAGAATCATATCAAATATACAAAAGGGAAAGGTGAAGCCTATTCTTCTGTTCTTAAAAAAAATAATGAAATGTGAAGTTTGTAGGCATAGGAAACATCTTTATTGGTCCAATCAACTGCCATTCATACCCACCTTCTGTTACCTAAAAAAAAAGGCTTGTGCCTCTAAAATTGTACCCCAAAGTTGCCCATTTTTTCCAGCTGCGTCCTTTGTTCTAAGTGTATTACCTCTTCTCTGAAAACCTTGGCTCACTTCTGGCCTCAGGCTCCATCAGCTGCTGGAATAACCCTATTACTGTAACTGTACACAGATTAAAATCTTTTGCAGATATATTTTGAAAATGTATGCAAGCAGCTATGTTTTCATCTGTATCACTCATGAAGCAGTCTCCATCTCTGTCAGGAGGACTGGGTAAGGTATGAAGTGCCTGTCAGGGGGAGCTGCATTGTGTAAGCATCTTGCCTGTAGAAGAGATATAGTTGATGTAATTTCTGTTTGTCAGTGGTAAGCACCCATTTGTAATGTGATAAATGCCTGCATGCGTAGGTCAAATCCATATGAGCTACTACACTTCTTTGTTTACAGGGTCCTGTAAACAAACATGTTATCAAACATCAGCTTTAAATCCAAACCTCTCCCTGCATTTCTTGTCCCTCCTATGTCTTCCACGTGTTCTTCACCTCTCTCTTGCCTCCCCATTTACTTTGCAGTATGCACTTTCTGCCAGACTTGCAGGACAGACTTTTTATCAAGGCCCGTAGTGACAGGACAAGGGGCAACTCTTTTGAACTGAAAGAAGGTTGATTTAGATTGGATATAAGGGTATTTTTACAGTATGGTTGGTGAGACACTGGAACAGGTTGCACAAAGATGTTGTGGTTGATCGGGTTGGTTGGGGCTTTGAGCAACCTGATCTAGTGGAAGGTGTCCCTACCCATGGCAGAGGTGTTGGACTAGATGATCTTTAAAGGTCCTCTCCAACCCAAATGATTCTATGATTCCATGACCTGTCCAGTGGGAACATACATTTTTTGAGATCATACCGGTTCCTGCATTTGCATCTTGGGGCATTGGTTCTGTCCCTGAAAACAACCTATCTAGTTCAGCACACTTAAACTGAGCCTTCTAATACACAGCCCTTTCCGTCCTTGGCTTCATGACAGGTCTTGATCTTAGAGATTCAAAAGCACCCTTTAATTTTTTGTTGTTATTTCTTTATTTAATACCCAGTATGAGATCTACAATCAGCTTTTGACTACAGTGCTTACCATGTCACAACATCTGTACTTCCTGGATGAAGTCATCGGAACTCATGAAGGAATGGAGCTTATGAATCTTGAGAACAAAACTTCCCTCGCAGGTGGATGCAATGGGTTTTCCAGGTAATGTTTCTCTCAAACATCCTCAACAAGCTACAAAGAAATCATAGAAAATAACAAAAGATGTAAAAGAGGAATCTCTTAAGAGATTTCTAGATTATAGCTTTGACTTCTCAACCTTTTAAAAGCTTGAAATCCATGTTTTGGCAAGAAGGCAGCATTAGTCCATGCAGGTTTTCCTTGACTTTAATGGAAGATACAAAATCAAAGTTAAATATATACTCAGTTTGCCCTTCCCTTTAACATATTCTGACCACATAACTTTTCTCCTTTCCTTTCTGCCTCCCACCTCCTGCTTCTTTGCATTGCCTCTTGCTGCATAGTAAATCTCTCAGAAATATTCAACATGAATTGATCATCATCCTGTCTGGCTTATGTTACGTCAAGCAAGCCCAAGAAGAACTCTTGTTTCTGAAATAGTCCATGTTTCTTAGTTCATTTATTTTCTTATTAAGTTCAGATGGAGGATGAAAGATGCTATTTTTAGAAATAGCATCTATTCAAGGGCACAGCAGAAAATGGTACTGTCATTACTGCACCTTATCCAATCAAGGCATTAAAAGTTTTTCTAAGTTCTAAAAAGCAGACTCTGTTGCAGATTAGATATTTTCTCTCAGCTTTGGGTTCAGCTTCAATACTACCATCTTCTTAACTCCTCAGAGCTTTAATTCAGCTACTACAGGTGTGTCCCTTTTTTCCTTTTATCAGATCAGTTCCACATATAAATGCTGCTGCCATATTTGATGCTATCTCAGACTTCCTTTTGGGTTTCTTTTTAGTGGTTTATCTTTTTTGCTGAAATCTTTGGAGAGTTAAGAGCCAGTACAAAGCTAAATTATTTGGGACACCTGGGCTTGCCTTGCGTTGGGCAGATATAAAACTCAGTTCCATTTGGGGAGGGGGAATTTACATTTACAGCTAACCAGGATCCTTGTTCTTATTTCTGAAACCAGAAAAGAGCAAATTCAAGCCACTTAAGTCTCATAATCTGTCTCTCATCACTGTGTGCCATGATTTATTATTAAAGTGATAACTCACTTTAACTGAGAATACTTATGCCTGAAAGCCTCAGTACAAAAGTAGAAATATAACAATATTTTTATCCAAAAGCAATAGGTTAATACCCTGAGCTAAATCAAGAAAATAAATTCAGCCAGGCCCCTTCTCTTATTTTTCTACAATGACTTCTGAACTAAATGTTATGCAGCTTCTGGATGATGTCTTGAGACTGACTACCAAATGTCTCCATATATTCATAGGGAAAGTTTCTGAGTCCCTTCTAGTAGCTACGGCCCCTGCCTGGTTTAATTCAGCTCAAGGAGGTGAAGTTCATATCTTCCTTGGAAAGATTACACATGCAAACATGCTGACTGCGCTGCCAGCTGTGAAGTGAATTCCTACAGAATGGTATCAAGGTAAACTCCTTAAATTTTTTCACTGCAGAGAGTGAGTTTTAGAAATATGAGTCTTTCTAGCCTCTCCAGTAGTGTCCAGATTAACACAGTTTGCGTCACTTGAAATTACTGCTAGATGTCATTGGGGTCAGACATTTCAGTCACAGAGGGACTACTGTTGACATTTGTGAGAGTAAGATGCCATCGTCTCTCTTAACGTACCTCATCTAAAGCTTATTGGAACCAATACATTTTCCATGGACTTCAGAGAGTTATACATAAAACTACACAAGCATGAACAGAATCTTAACTCTGACTTGTTCTGGAAACAATTACAGATGAGTCTGTTCATAACTGCAGAGTGATGGCCTTCTTTTACCTACACCTTGAATATCCAGCGCTAATCCTCTTACTCCATATACCTTCCTTAAAACTATGTTGGAATATGTGAATATTGAATTATGAACACATGAATATTAAGCTAAAATTAACTTTGGATAACTTGTCTGTGAAGATGTGTCATGAATATGAGCTGATGACAAGCTTAATTAACATCAGTGCAAAATTGGAGAGATGCGAAAAAACAGGCCAGGAAAGAAAGTAAAATTAAAAAAATAAACAAACTGAAACAATCCTTTTAGACCATTTCACAGCAACTAACCTTAGCTGAACCACTGGATCTGTTAATCTTGAGTAGGTGAAAATTGCTGGTACCAGCTGTCAACTCACAAGGGGTCCATCTGGATTCTTGTGCTGCTTGGACATTAGCCATTCAGCCTCTGTATGTCTCCAGCACAAAGCATAAGTGTTTTCCTCCTCTCTCTCATCAAAGACAAAAGTAGGTATCCTTTATTCCACTACACTTGAGATTCAGTTCTGAATTTGGCTGAGGGTGCTTTTGGCTTAGCATGTCAGAAATGGCACTTCTTCGGTCAGGCCGTTCAGTTTTGCTCTAACATTTCTCTCTATTGTGATCACCTATGAAAACAGGTCACACAGGACGTTTTCCACACCAGGAAAACAGGATGTTTTCCAGGTACTATGGAAATCCTTTCTAATCCCTTCTATAAGGCAGAAAGGAAATATTGAAAGGAAATACACTGAAATGTCTACTTTGGAAGTAAAACCACACTAGTTTAAAAGGAGCTTCTGATAAGCTTAATACATATTTGCAAAATTTGAGTGATGTAAACAGTAGGTCAGGAAAGAAATTAAGATTAAAAATATACGTAAAATAAAAAATCTTGACAGATCATTTAATAGTATTTCACAAATGATTAAGAGGGAGAAGTAAAATTATAGATCTATGTGTTTACCCTCATCTGCTTGAGGGTAGGAAGGCTCTACAGAGGGACCTGGCCAGGCTGGATCGATGGGCCAAGGCCAACTGTATGAGGTTTAATAAGGCCAAGTACCGGGTCCTGCATTTCAGTCACAACAACCCCAAGCAACGCTACAGGCTTGGGGAAGAGCGGCTGGAAAGCTGCCCGGCAGAAAAGGACCTGGGGGTGCTGGTGGACGGCCAGATTAACATGAGCCAGCCGTGTGCCCAGGTGGCCAAGAAGGCCAACAGCATTCTGGCTTGTATGAGGAACAGCGTGGCCAGCAGGAGCAGGGAAGTGATGGTGCCTCTGTACTCGGCACTGGTGAGGCCTCACCTCGAGT
>VXBH01002133.1:944178-985633 GCA_013400035.1 Rynchops niger
AAGAAACGTCTATATTTGGCACTTCAGGGCATGCTCTAGTGGCAGAGATTGTAGGTTGTTTGGTTGGACTTGATGATTTTAAAGGTCCTTTCCAACCATGAAGATTCTATGATTCTGTGAATAACACAAACCTTATCCTGTCTATTGCAACTTCTTATGAGGCAGTTCTGCTACCTGCAGGGAAGTGGTAGAGCTTTCTTTCGGAAGGTAGAACCTGAGTTCTGTAATTTTTTTACTTTTCTTCCATAGTCTGTTTTTACAATATTCCTTATCAGATTTCACAAAATGGTCATTTTTTCTGCATGTTATCCACTAAGACAATTCTAATAACACACCATTGATTTGTCCTTACTCCATTCCTTGTAGTCACCTGAGATTCTGTATTTATTAAGAGTCTCAAGAGAGTAATCGCAAAGAAAAAGGAGTACATTTTTGTGATTTTGCTATTATTACAAAAGTCATAGTACTGTACGTGTAGTTTTAATCCATACAGTGTTCAGTGCTCCTTGCCCTCTTAGTACAAAATGTAGTATAATAAAGTAAGCATAATAATACATATATAAAGTATGCCTACAGATCTGGTTCAGCTGTAATTTGCCAAGTTGGAAAAATCTCTGGCTTACTAAAGAGCCCTGCATTACAGGGCATTGTAACAAATCAAAATCTGTCAAGAAAAAAACCCAACGTACTTATTGCAGAAGGTTGTTTTGATGCTAATTCCTCTTTTACTTCTCATGAGAGGATTAGCTCAGGGTCTTGAAAATGCAAAGGAATCCAATCTGTCAACTTAAAAGTCTTTTTCAATGTGCAAATAAATAGATTCATTTCTTTATAAAGCCAGTGTGTCGCCACCAGTGATGTGTCTCACATTTCCTCTAGCTCCTTGCGAGTGGTAGGTGTCTTTTTTGACGTTTCTTTTTACAAACAAAGCTCAGCTGTTTTTTTGTATTAGGAAGACCATTATGAACTCTGTCCGTGGGTAAAAAGGACCTGTGTGCATTTTTTTTTCTATTCTGTAAAAAATTCTAGCAGAATAACTTGGATGGGACTATCTATTTTGTCTTTCTTTTTTTTTTTTTTTGTCCTTTTGTTCAAACAATTAATGTTGTATTTTCAAGAGAAGAAGAAGGCAAAAGATGAAGATGCTTTGAGGAAAGGTTTCTGAGAAGAAGACAGAGGGAAAATTGGTATATAATGTTAGAAAGTTTAGAATATGGGGAAAAATGTGTCATATTAAAGGCCTACGGGCTTTAGATCTATTGGACCAAAAGGCAAATAGAAACTGATGAAGACAATCTTATAATCAGAACAGCAGCATGAATAGATGTAAACCAAATTAAGGAAAGGCAGAAGATGATGAGGAACTGTGAACGTTTGAAAGTGAAGGATCTGGTTAAGAAATTCTTCAGCTAATATTATGAGGACGGAAAGTAGAGCAGAAAGAGCTGAGGACATTGCCAAAAGATATTGGCTTAAAGCTGGTAAAAGTCAATGTGCTTGAGAATATTTCAAGCCGCTACACACTCTGCTTCCAAGTAGGAAGGGTCTAGTGGTTAGAAAAGGAATTCACAGACCTGTGTATTTGTTCTGCCTTTTTCACTGGCTCCCAGCAGGACCGTAGGCAAATTGCTTCTTAGATCAAGAGCCACGCGTCTCAGTTCCTCTTAATTTCTGCTGCCTAAATGGGATTTTCCTTAATTCTTGTAAAGATCCTTGGTGTATAATGTTATTATGTATTTAGGACTCTGCCTGGAAAAGAACAGCACGTCTACGTGTTTGTGTGTCCATTTTCATGTCCCTTAACTCCTTTGTTTCATTCGTTTACTGCTTTTTCAACATTTTTCCAACACCCAGCTAAGTCATAGGTACTATACTATCATCTGCCGTATAAAATGATTGCTCCTAACAATCTTCAGAACCGGTAGTTTTCTTTTTACTTCCTCCCCTCCCTCCACCCAGACATTCATTGCTGCTTCTTTTTTAAATTACAATCATTCTTTGTGCAACCGTTCCATCTTTCTTAGAATATCTGGCTTCAGGCTGGTACAAGTTTTACTTGTTATTCATTTCTGTATATTAATCATTCCATTAATATTGCAGTTCTTAATGGTGGGTGCAGACATGATGTTAATGTCTCCTGTAATTTTTTTATGATTGGGGAACACTTACAGTGATAAACTGTTCCTAGAGGGAATTTCTGAAAAGAAGTTAAAACAGTATAGTAAATTAAACATGTAAAAACTTACAAACATATTGAAAACATAATTTGCCTGTTAAGTATGGTGACCTTCGGGTTATTTTGCTTTAAGATCTTTTTTCTTTAAAACTTTATACCCTTTAAGCTACATGGAAGGAAATTGCTCACTTTTGAAAACATCCACACGGCGAGCATTTGTTTTAGCCCGTATCTGGAATTGCCTCGTGTTTCCATCAAGCTGGGGAGCGGACTACAAATCACCTGTATGCAGAGAGCAGCACAAAAGGGACTCGGGAAGGGTACACCTGCCTTCCACTGAAAATTTACCTCTGATTTATTCACAGATAGAGGAGAAATACTTCAAACATGTCTAAGTCCTAGAAAGACCTTGTCAGTTTTGTAATCTATCAGTGTCCTCAGAACAGTGATGAAGATCATCATGTGCATGAATCCTATATTTATGTGCAAGAAGGCACCTAAAAGATGACAGATATAACTTTATCACACTAGGGCATTTGCCTTATGTGATGAATTGAATTCCCTTTTGCTTCCAATTCTCATCTTTTGTCCTTTCTAAACTTCAGTAAGTAAAACTGTTAGTTGCTTCCCAGAACATATTTCTCAGATTCTTGTTTAAACGGTCTTCTTTTTTACCCTCTTGTCCTTTTCGGTTTAGGGACGGACTGACATAACTGGATGCATTTCTACCGTATTGCTTCTTATAGTAATGGCATTGGCTAGGATTGGGCAGGCACGGTAAGAGAAATGCACAAGAGAAATGCTCAGAGGGGAGAAGACCTGGGTTCGTGCTCCCTGGGTACTCTGGGAAAAAAACCACTGAATATCTTTGTGTGTGGTAAATCAGGAATTTCTTTTCTGTCAAACCTCAAATCACTGAGAAAATGTCGGTGAGAAAGATATTTGGACAGCTGTATGTCTGCTACTGGTAATACAGCTATCTCTTTAAAACAGGATAAGCTTATCTGCCCTGTGACAGGGGCTCTATTGCTCTAATTTTCTCAGCCTAATATTTTTATTTTTAATGCAAAATTATTTTGGTTTTGTTTTATTTGTTTTATATTTTCTTTCATTTTCCCCTACTGATAACTTTGTCTCAAAATTAAGAAAAGATTTGCCATCGTTTCTTTGTAATTTTTTTCTTGTAACCCCTGTAGTTTGTAATTGAAATTTATTGAAGAAAACTAATTTTATTTTCTTTTTTCTCCATACTTGATCTGTAATTTCCTTAGATATGTTGTGGAGACAGTGCTGTATTCGGCAGATAATGTAAATGCATGAGAAAAGTGTGATTTATGACAATTTGAACAAATTTTTCAATGTCAGGGTTGTATAAAATGTTTCATATTTTAGTTTAGTATGGCAGGGCAGCAATATTCTCCAGAGTGCCTTGCAATTGTTTATCATGTGTTTGGTTTAGATAGATGTGAACACCATCAGATAAGCAAGGAAAAAATGAACTTGCCTTAGTTCAGATGTCTGAATATCTTGAACTGTATCCTGTGTGTTTGGAATGCTTTATTTTATTTTTAATAGTACACTCAAGGAAAGGATAACACATATTTTTAGATGCTCTTGCAGCTTCCAAATTCACAAGAGGGTATATTTGCCCCCTCGCTGCTTCTACATATATACTCTGATTAATGCAGATGTGAGTTGTGCGTTAACATCAAGGGGAGAATTTTACGGCAGCTGCTGAGGCGCAGCCAGCCTGAGTGGGTGGTGAGGAGAGAATAAACAGTGACTTTCCAGTGGGAGTTTGAAAAGGCTGATGAGGAGTCTGTCTAGAAAAAGACATCTCTTCTGTTCTGCTGTATTCAGACTCATAGACTAGACACCTACAATAATACACATCATCAGAAGACTGTTGAAGGATCCAGGGCTGTTCTTATGAGCTATAGGGCAGATAGGCATTGATTTATTTTTTTGTAGGTAGGAGAATTCTGCAGATCTAAAATGCAAAGCAGTACGCAGTCTGGAAGAGTGAGTAAAGTAACTGCAACAGCCACTGAAAGTTGAAGAGAAACAAGAGAAACGACTTTGGTCAGAGAGGTCAGCATTTGAGACCTGGAGGGCAAATGGGAGCTGAAAATATAGTGCAGAAAACATTTGGAAACGTGTGTTTTTATTGTCAGGAAGAATTATTTTAAGTTCTTCCTTACTTTTTTCACTGTTTTTTTCCACACTACTTGGAAATTTCTGAATGCGTGAAATGGCTGTGCAAACTCTCGTGGACTGACTTCAATAATTTCTTCCTTCGATACATTTTTCTATGTTTTTAATCAGCTCTAACACATAGCAACCACCACTGTGGGCAAGTACATAGCACTGGGAGACTAAGGAGTGTGCGATACAGTAGAAAAAAAGGAAAAGGAATGGAAATTTCGAAAAAGACAAAAAAGAAAGTAAGAATATATTCAGAAATCTAGCTGGTAAGTAAATATGGAAAAATTTTACATTCGATTAAGGGCGGATGAGGGCTCAGTTTTTATAGAAACACAGAAATTTCTGGCTCATAAAGTCTAATCCTCTGCTACTGGAAGAAAGTGGCTTGCTTATATGTTCCGCAAGCGTCACTGTGTAGTGAATAAGTCACCTGGTAGCTATACCAAAAAGTATCCTTCTGGATCATCATAACTGGACTTATTTATCCACCCAGTGTCTGGAGGGTGAGACCACTGGTGAATACAAACTTTTCTGCTGCCAATCTCCTTCCCATGACACAAATGCTGGCACAGCGGCCAGGAGCTGCTCATGGAGGCGGGATTGGTAACGAAGGAGATAGGCTTAAACCTCGAAGGTTGTCCATGCCTCGGGCTATGCCTGTGGGTGCACCTGAAAGCATATACCTGTGGGTGCTCCCTGTACCCAGATATCCCTTGGAGGGGAGCTTCGGGAAACCCTGTGAGAAATAATATAGTCATAACCCATAGATTTTAATCTGACTAGTTAGCGGTACAATCAAGAGTCTTCCTAAAACCAACAATTGATATGTACCTTTTAACATTATTAACAGGGTTTTAACATCTAAGCCTGAGGTGATGTTTTTATAGGAAAACAGAAAATAAAATAATTGTTCCTTTTAACATTAACCAGTATTCTTCATCAGCATCTCGATTCATTTAAAGAAAAGAGGGCAAAAATCAATGTCCTCATTTTCAGACAGGAAAGCCAAGGCACAGAAAAGTGAAATAGCTTGTCCTAGTTTGTGCAGAAATCTGAGTGATCCCTAGGGATCATTAAGAAGAATCCAGACTATTCTTGGCTAATGAGGCCAAAATATAAGATGTTCTGGATGCAGCTGAGACAAGATCAGAGACACTTTGTGAAAGTGAAAAGTTTACTAGATGATATACCATGTTCCATTGTGACAGAACAAAGGCAAGAAAAGAAATCCTTGATTTGGGGATATTAGTTAAATTAGGACTGTGTGTTGCTTTCAATAATTAATGTTTGGGAAATATTGGAAAAAAATATTGGAAAAAAATCAGCCTAATCTAACAGTTCAAGCTTAAGGTTATGCACCAGTCTAGATCAATTTATTGTAAGCTTGTTTAATTAATGTGGAGCTTTTTTTTTTTTCCTAAGTATTTCAGAGGTCTCCATATCTGAACTTGGTGGAATTAGTAGAGGATTCTATTAAGCTGTGACTTTACTAATGTAATTTGATGGCTCAACATCTCAGTGTGCCTAGTTTTCACTATTTGTTCGGTTTTAAGATTTGACATGATCAGTCAGATCTGAGAATTATAATTATGCAGCGTAGAAATAGACTTCAAGATTTCGAGTCCCCACAGAAAAAGCCAGCGGGTATGTAATTAAGAATGAGAAAAAAGGTCGACCTACTTTTTCCATTTATTCTAAACTTCTGATTGATCTATCTTTATTTCTTTCTATTGATCTATTTATCTGCCTATTCAGTCTGTCACTAATAATCTTGACCTTATTGTGCATTGATTGATCATTTAAACTAATTTCTATCCTTAATGCTGGTAATTTAATAATGTGAGCCAATTAGGAGTTAAATAGAATCAATATACCATTCTGGGACATCAATGAGAGAAACACTGAAGTACCGCTGTCTCATTATCCCTTTCAGCATTTTATATTAATGTTTTTAGAGCTGAAGTTAACCAAAGATACTACTGAAACTAGGAAAATAATTCAGAACATGTTACATTTCAGCTATCAATTTTTTCCAGCTTCGGATAATAAAGCCAGAAAAGGCTGTTATTTCTCCAACCTTAGCAGGCACTCTGTGTCTAATCAACACCTGGTATGGAAAAAGATGTGTTTGACTTCTCGCTTCCACTTTCATCATATCTGCAATCCTTGTTTTCCACCTGTTCTACCATTCAGATCTTTTACAGTGAAAAAAGAGCCTGATATCTTCTTAGCCATCCATCCCACAACTCAGATCAGTATAATTCATGGAGAAATCACCATTTTGCTGAGAGATTGAAATGTTTCCCCAAGAGAAGACTTGGAAAAGTAGCATTTCAGATATTGGAAATATCAGAGGAGGAGTTGGTTGGAAGAGAGTTAAAGTGGATGATTCATGATAACTGCGTGCAATCATATGCTTTCTCCACTTGAGGTCTGGTTATCATCATGGTGTCATCTCACATGTACATACAAAAATTGGATTCATTAAGAAACCAAAGAGAGCTGATCCTGTAGTGATGTGCTTTCAGCTAGCTCACTTGCCTTCATAAGATTTTGGCAAGGGCAAGTGTTGGTTACTCCATCTTTTGTGCAACACCTTTTGCCAACCTCTGATTCCTCCAGCAAGACCAAAAACAAACCAAATACCCAGAAAACAGTTTAATATCCTGAAAGAAGCAAGACGGTGAGGTATGTTTGGGGATACTTGTAGGAATCTTCTACTAAGCCTGGTACGTATCACGGCGAAAGAGATGGTGGCAGTTACTTGCCGAGAGATCCATGCCTCTTCCTTACTGAATACCTCTGTGGAAAAGCTATTTTCTCATCTATTCCCTGTGTATCAAATGAGCAAATAAATATATGAAAACATAGCAGAATCTGAGATGTCTTAGGTTTTTTCTTATAATTTTTATCTCCCTTTTAATCCTAGATTAAAAGTTTCTTTTGTCTATCCATTGCTTGTGTTAGATGAATTCTAACTATGGTTTCCCACAGGCTTGAGTACAATTTGTTGTTCCTTCCTCTGGATGGTGACAGACACATTCTGCGAGGCCAAGAGCTGGACCATATGTAAGTGTTAATAGCATGCATTAGCACTGTTGTACGCTTCTTGTTTATTTTCCTGTAAGCCTGATCAGATGTTGCTCTTTTGTTTCGGAGTTTATTTTGCTTCATTTTGTTGCCTTCCTGATAAATCAGCCCTAGCAACAAAACATAGATTATTATGGTTTTAGACATAAGCTTCTGTGAAGGTGCTAGATACAGCCCATGTGCCATTGCGCAGCCAATATAATCCTTCCTCTAAAATCTTTGTAATTCTTTGTAATCCTCTCCCTAAATTCTACTTTTCCAGCTGGATGGACAATGTGGTGGCACTGGCCTGCCCCTCACCAGATTCTGATTTTGGGTTGTTAGCTCTGTTCTGCACATGTCCCTTCTCTGTGCCAGAACAAATTAGCTCTATTGGCTGCCATGCAAATCCAGATGTTTGCCACATGAATAATTCTTAGTCTGTCTGAAAGCCCATGACACAGAAGGGGAAGGATACTACAGGCCAAGTAACAACCTACTGGAATACTGGAATCCTGCTTGCCAATTATTCCATTTTGGGGGAAGAAGGTAACGTGCAGCAGCCAGGCCCACAGGTATTTGCACATCTGCGCCCACATCAGTGTCTGCACGGCACAGCCACCTCCTGACTTCAGTTGTCTTACACGGGATCTTTTTTTGAGTTTCAGCTGTCTGAATTGTGAATGGGATGGGCAGAATAAGCGAGAGGCACAGCAGTGGCACAGCAGTCTGAGCCAAAGTAATACATGCCTTTCACCCGCTCAAAAAATCCAAAACCACCAACCCCCCCAACAGCAAGCAATTAAGGCAACATTTTAACAGGCATTTGCAGTCAAAAAGGCAAAGACAGGACTGGACTGCATGAGGGGATGAGAGAAGAATATAAGGATATTCTGTGCTGTTCCAGAACCAGATGATATGTCCTTTTAGATTATAGGCACACAGATCTTTTTTTTTTAGATTTGTCATAAGAACAAAAAAGTAAGTTGTATCAAGGGGCAATAAACAGTTCATTGCTATTGTTAGTGGAAGAGTGGGAAGAATCTCCACAAAAGTAGTATAGGATGACAGAGAGTGTTTGGTCTTGTAATAAAAAGCTATATGAGAATGCCATTAAGATTAACAACGTGGTCCATCTGTCCTCCTCCTTTCCTAGTTCAATGACAAGGAAGAGAACTTTTTAAACAAAACAGGAAAATTCTTCTCCCTCCCTCCCCCATCTGTGCAGTTTAAAAATACCCAGCTGCAGAGTATCTGGGAAAATAGCTCAGTCCTTTCACGAGTGTTGTCATTCATGTCCAAGAACCACATGTACAGTTGGACTTACTATGACCAAACTAAGAGCTTCTGGCCCTCAGGTTTCTGGGATACAGGTTGGCCTAGAGGAACGTAGACATTACACAACAATGTTTGACAATCTTTTCTAAAGCTTCTGGATTAATAGTTGTATAGTAGTCACCTGTTGTGAAAATTGGTTTTTACGGTGTCCTAAGGGATTGCCAAACAGACTTTGGAGGAAATAATAACAATAATGATTATATTGATTGATGAACAAGCTTGTTGGTGAGGAACAGTGACACCAAGGACAGTGACATCTGGTATCGAAGAGACAAATTTTCATGAGAAAACCTGCAAATGAACCACATCTCTAATTTCTTTTATGCACACTTTTGCCTTCTTAAGCCCTCTTGAACCACGGGATGGTCAGTACTCGCCATTTGAGGGAAGAACCCCCTAAGCTGCAGTTTTCTGAGACTGCTGTACAGTCAGCTGAGTTTACAGGAGGGGGGTCTGTGTGGAAACAGAAGTTGTGGAGGGAATACAAATCCTGAAGATGGAAAACTTGGAAAAGTACAGCAAAAGAGTAACAGTAAGTAGATACTAGTTCGCCTTGAACAGGAATGAGAAAAGGGAAAGTGGAATCTTTACGTGTGTTGCAAAGATACGCCACTTTTTCCTTTGTTGGTTTTGGGAGTTTTATTTACTTTGGGCATTGGTGATTTTGTTTTTCTTTTAAACATGGAGCAAAAAACCTTCAATAAATTAAAGTAATACATAACTTAATTTTTTTTGGGGGGGAGAGGGGGGTGTTTGCATTTTTTTTAATCACAAACTATTCCACAAATTGCAAATCAATGCCGCTCAAAATGAGTCCTCCATTTGCAGATCTATAATCTATATATTTTTATTTTTTGTCTGGCCCTAAAAGCTAGATCAATGCAATAGATTTCCTTTAAGAGCAAATGCGGGTTGTCCATTTCCCTTCCTCCCAAATCAGTTATTATTTTAATTTCTTTTTCATGTAAGCTTCTTTTTGCATTATTTCTAGACCTTGAGTAGATTTGCAAAAAGTGAAATAAAGTATCTGGAGACTCCGTTAATGGAGTCCATTCATTAATGATAAAAAGCATTGGATTAAAATTCTAACATCAGTGGAGTTTCCTAATAATATTCAAGATTTCTTCCAAACATTCCCTTTTTGATATTTTTTGTCCAGAATTTATGTTTCTATAAAAAATATTAATTTGGTTTCATTTCATTTTGTTACTGTTCCATAATTCTCTTTTTGTCCTTCATTTTGAATTTCAGTTTTCTCCACGTTAAACTTAAAAGAAAACCACTCTTATTTAACTGCCAGCTCTTCAGAGCGTAGAGACTAAATTGCCTTGGAAACTAGAAGTTTATGTAAGGATAATGGATTTCTGTTATTTGACAACTCAGCAATCTAATTATATAGTGACAGATATAGTTCTGATTACATCTAAATTTATGATTGGTTAAAATTTCATTTTACAAGAATAGATTAATGATTAAATATCAAATTATCTGTAGATTTCTGTATTTTGATTTGTTCATCGTTCCATAGATACAGATAATAAAATGAAAATACTTGCCGGAACTTATTTAAAAATTGAAAGAAAACTATATATTGAAAACCAATCCTGAATTTTGCATGGGACATGTTTAAACTGGGTTATAAAATATTACATATTTAATCTCTCAGAAAAAAAACTCCCGGTGGTTATACCCGGGTTATTCAAAGATGATGTAAAAGCAATTGGAGTACCTATGTCAACTAAAAGGATGATACAACTCCTCCACACAGCATGGACACGATCACAGGTATCAGATTTGTATAGAAATTCAGCTGTTGTTCTCCATCCCTAGAGTCAGTGCTTTGTGGAGGATCTATAAGAGTTCCCCAGGCTGTACGCGCCGGGCTGCGGAGTGCTGAGGGATATCAATGCCACATCTAAGAAATCCATTTTTCCTCCTGCAAAGTCAAAGCACTCCTCCTGACAGGTGCTGTGAGGAGGAACCAGCTGGGCTGGTTTCATGCTGCGAAGATGCAATTCCGTTATGATAACCAGGGAAAGAAGGAATAGCACTGAGAAGTTAGTAAACTAAGCTGGGAACCTTGGGGAAAAAAAAGAGCTAAAATGGTTCTTTCTAATATAGAAGGAAATAAATAGTCAGTTCCCAGACAACCTCTGGGATTTTTTTATTTTCAAGGTCCTGTTTGATCCTACCTGATTTGACCAAGCCATGAGTTCCTTTTAAATGAATACCTGTGACTGAAGGTGCAGCTTGTGACCAGGTTTGATGGTTTCTTTGCATTTTTAAATTTTCCACCACACTGTCACCATTTTAAAGTTTATTGGCCCTGCCAGGGCCCACTTCCTCCAAGATGGAGAGATTACCAAAAATATTTGTGCAGTGATAATCCTTCTAGATTTATGCTCTCATGCAGTTCACCATGTGGGCTGAGGATTATACAAGGATTGAAACAAATTTCAGATAAAATAATGTAATGTAAAAACTGCAGTTTCTGATTTGGGTATGCTTTCCTTGTTGCTGTCTATTCCTAGCGGCTCTCTCTTTCCCCAGTTATAAATTTAAGCTCATGAATTATTTTCTTTTGTTTTCTATGTTTCAATATGGTACTACTAATGTTGTAAGTTTTGATTAAAAGGTGAGTAGTTTGTGCAAGGGAAAACGTCTTGGGAAAAATCACTTTAATTCACGCAGCTTGCACAGTCCTGGGGTCCTTTCCAGTATCAGTCCTATCTAGTTCTTTCTCATAAATATTCACAGAACGCACTCCTTCTTAGCTTTAAAACCTGACCCCAGGATCCATCAGTCTCACTAACGCTATTGGACGGGGATTTTTATCTTCGTAATCCTGAAGAGCACTGTCATGGTAATGCTGGTTTCTAAATAGTAAGAGGCAGTCATTGATTGAAACGAACATCAGAATATGTATTTTTTTACACTCCCATAAATCAGAGACCTGAGGGTGTTTTGCTCAAACTTTCCCAAAAATGTTACCTTTCAACAGAAATGAGCATTGATAATGTTAAAATAAAGGAGCTGTGGTTTATAATATCTTGAGTGGGACTTCCAAGCTTTGCTCACAAATGGATGCTTAAACATGAGAAATCAGGTTAGGAGGGCTATGTAACAAAATTCATCCTCAATGCAATACCTAAATTAAATGCTATGTCTCAAACAAGGACTTCGTTTCCAAGTCTTCTACAAATTCTTTGCAAGTTGTGTGTGACCTTTGGGAGCATCTGGGAAGCCCTGGCTCAGAGCACATGGAAACAAAGGTAATTGATATTATTTGTTTTTGCTATACTGCCTATTGTTTTCGATAAAGTTGAAGATGTGGCAATAGCATAGAGGAGATAAAGACAAATTCCCTTGTCAATACAATTGTCTTGGTTAAAACGGCAAATGATGTGGAAGGACTTAGCTCAGATGCACTGTCAGATAGACCTGACATGGGCTGTCTGCGTGCCAGCTGGAATGGAAATGAGACACTTTTTGATCACTGGCTGCAAAGGAAACTTCTGTTTTTCCATTACTCAGATTATGTCTTATTTGGGGAATTTCATGCATTTGTCACTTGGAGGTTACGTATAGGGCAGTAATGAAGAAATACACCAGCTAGCAAGGTAGTATGCCAAGTCTGAACTCAGCTGCGGCCTTCTGTCTACCCTGCTTGCCTGCCCCCTGCAAGCATGTTACTCACTGGGCGATGGGGGATTAACCAGGAGACCGGTAATGATAAAATAAACTGGGTACAGACTCTGCAAACCCTTGCTCGTGATTCATATCTAATACTAGATAGCTGGAGAATTCTTTGACGGCAGTATTGAGAAAGCATGACAAGCAGTGCCGGCATGGACACACGAACCTTGATTTCCATGTGAAAAAAATATAGCATAATAAAGATTATTAGAGTACTATTGTAGCTCAGTAAGCTTTCTCATTTCCACTCAGGTCAGACTGATTCTAAGGAGAGAGTTCCCTGTGTGCTGCTACCCTGTGTGTAGAAACCACAACCGTTCAAAGGAAGATTAAATTAAATAACAAACAGTATCATTAGGTAAAATTAAAGGGTTAGTAAAAATCAGGAAAGCAAGCTGGACTCACTTCATACTTGACTTACCCAGTTGATGTTAGGCATCATGTTAGTTGCTGAAAACTGCATCATCTACCCTACTTCAGTAGAGAAGCTTACTTGGGTGAATGCACTGAATGTAAATGTCTCTGGGCTTTTGGGTTTAAATCAGCCATTAGCACTGCCTTTTATTTTATCCGATTAACATTTATACACTCAGGAAGGGAATACTTTCTTAGCCTAGCAATAGGGGTTTTTATTTTCCTCTTTACATCCTCAAGTACAGACAATAACCCCCTAACGAGAGTTGAGGGGTTGGTTTTTTTCATTTGATACATTCTGAAGGAAGAGATTTTGGTGGGAAAAAGTGATTGGTGATGCGTGATTGTTGTTTCTTTCTTGAAATTTTGCTGGAAGTCTAGAAAGGCAAATAAGTGTTAAAGGCTGCCACATTCCTCCAGCAGCAGTTTATCTCCTGTGCTAAGGGAGAGAACCGCTACCACACGCAAATGAAGATCACAATGCTATTTTAACTATGAATTTACGCAAGCTATGTCCTTTAGCTTAAGCTGTATGCTGCAATGAGTCAGCTAATACAGAATAAGGTTTAAAGGAAGTTAATGCAGCAGAGAATGTAGCAGGACCTAATTCAGCTTGATGAACTAACAAGCTACATTCAACGTGAAATACGGACTGTCTTGGGAACACATCTGGATACTGTGTGGACCAGGATCTTGAACCAGACCCAGAGATATTAAACTAGGCTTACTAATAGGCACGAGCCTCTTCTTGTAGAAATAGTCACTGGAATTACTTTATGTTCTCCCAGGCGTCTGCCTGGCTCTAGTACCCTTGGTTATACCCCCCTTGGGAGCTTTAGAAGGAAGGAGAACAGGCCAGCCCCGCTCCCTGCCACGGCTCTCTTTTTAACTTTCAACAGATCAAGCATTCTGGGCAGTTGCTATGAAACACAGGCAATTGTCACTGTGTCTCAGTGCCCCATTGGCCAGAGAGGGTTAAAACCATCTCTTTCACAGGAATATACTCAGAGATGCTGTGAGGAACATACTGCAGATCAGACAAACACGGAAGAAATATCAGATGCGCAAAGATTTAAAAAAAAAACCCAAAACACAGTTGTATCACTGGTAAAGAAGCATAAGATTACAGTTTTCATAAACTTTCTAATTCTCTTAGGAAGATTACTGGAAAGTTTCCTCCAGAGTTGCTTATGTGGCAACATGAATAACAAAACAAAAATAAAGCTTCAGTTCTCCCTGAAGTTCTTGTAAGCTAAAGCTATAGCTATAGCTCCCCATGTCTGATGACTAGAGCCTGCAGCGGTATTCTCAGGTTTCTTAGGTTTTATAGAGACAATGTTTCACCCTTAGAACTACTGGTAGTTGTGTGATAATTGAAGATAAATCTGAGATTCTGTGATACAATGAAGAAACAAAGACTCTAGAGCATCTTTTAAAAAACCCAATGACTAGAGGTCATCCAACTTTTCCCCTGTTTTTTAACCCCCAGAAAGTGGTGACATCTCTAACAGTGCATCTCATGCATCACAACACTGACAGACGCAGCCTCAGTCTAAGTGAACGGTAGGGATGCTTGGTCGTTACAGGAATGTGAACGCAAACGTGTGTTATGTTGTGATTGTCTTTATCTCATCCCTCCCTACTCCCCACTTTGTCTTCTGGGGTAGTCTGCACAGTGCTAATTATCTTGAGCCAAACCTACCCAAGTATTTAGGTACCTAAAAGTGAGAATACTTGTATTTACAAAAGTGTAAGTAATTAGGCAAATCCTCTAAAGGCTTTGACTCAGATTTCCCAATTATTTCTGCTGATGTCTCTTTTATAAGGCCTCCTTGGGTGCCTTTGTGAATATTACACTTTTAAATATCTAACTGTGGCCTTCCTACATGTTAGGCTGATGGGTGAATTGCTGTTATAGATGTGCAATGTGAGAATATGGCACATATATTAATAATCAACACGCTGTACCATAGATTCTGCATTAATAACCGTTAAGTACGCAGGCTTCAGTACATCCATTTTTCTGTTTGCCCAGTTACACACCAGAGACTCCAGGCAGGCTTTGTGCAATCTCCATTGGCAGCACAAGCCTGCCACTTGCAGAATAGAACAGCTTGAACTTTTCACAGTTGCAAATCAGCTTTCTCTATCAGAGCTGCCATTTTTAAAAGGCAATATTTTCCTTTTTACCTAATTCTGTTGCTCTTTGTGTAATGGATAGAAGCAACTGAAAACATCCAGGCACTGTTCTGTGACAATGGCTTTCTGGGGAAAAAGCGATACACCCACTTTTTTTTTTCCCTTCTGAAAAGGATCCCCAAGTAATCTTTCCAGGTCATTTTATACAGTCAGCATTACTTCTGACACACGTGTTCCTCTTCCCCTAGAGCAGGGGACACAATAACTCATTACTACTGTAGGACTCTTGCTCAGTGATTTAGTCAAGTTGCTGTCTGACTCCCTGATTAATTCACACGGCTTCCTCAGAAACTCTTACTTAATAAAGTGACAGAGTTCTGGCTCGGCAGGTTCCCACTCTCTAGCAGAATAATCGTGTGGCCTTCTGCAGCACGCAGGCTGCTGGAAAAGCTTCTGGGTCTGGACAAGCTGTTTGAAAAGTGATTTGGCTGCAAGACAAAGCCATGCTGGCTGAACCTCCGTGCTATCTCCCAAGGAGATTGCCATGGTAGTGCAGATACCCTATTAACAACCTTCTCTGTTTGCTTCTGTCTCACTGGGCAGCAAAAATACATGTTTAAAGGCAAAAACAAAGGCTGTCAAACAGAAAGGGAAAATAAACAGCTGAGGTCTGAGAGCATACCCCGAGTCATGGATCAGTGGCCAAGTGCGTGTGCTCAAATCAACACACATTTAAGAGCTACTTAGATACAAATGCCACCTTCTAGAAGCAGCCACTTCTCTTGGTCTTCATACTTTGCACCTTGGTTTCATCAGCCCAGGGGGTCCTCCAGCCACTGTATCATTTCATGCACAGCCACTAGACCATGTCCTTCTTCAACCTTCCCTACCTTCCTCTAGATTATGTATTTTCACCTTTTGCCTAGTTGTCAGTTGGCATCTCAGCTTGTATCTTTGCATTTTCTGTTCTTTAGCAGCAGCCTTCTCCCTCATGGCCAATTTCTATTTCATGGTAATACGCAGAAAGTGGATATATAGGTAAAAGAGCTAATTAGCAACTTTGAATTGAGTCTCAGAAGACCCAAGTTCTGTGGTTAGATTTAAAAAAATACTTTTTGTCTCCTGAATATAAATCTAACAATATACAAACTTTCATAGCATCTTAGATCAGAGCACAGAAAAAATCTCTTTCCTGTAAATACAACAGAGTTATTTTTACCCATTGTAAAAAGGGGATTGGACAAGATGACCTTCAGATGTCCTTTCCAATCTCAATCATTTTGTAACATTTACACACCTGAGCAAGAAACGTCACTTCTAAGGATCTGTTATCTTAATACTACAATAGCCCTGACAAAATCATCTCTACTGTTTCATGCATGTTGTAATAATGTCTGAGAGAAGGCAAATCAGAAAGTTTCTGTGTTCCACAAAATGAACAAAGCAAACTGTAAATGTGAGGTGGGACTGGGAATGATGAAACATCAGCAGAATGTAGCGAGTGGGGCTTGCACCTATTTATTAGCTAATTCAGAAGGAGTCTTTTGACAAGCCCTAACTGTGGTGCAAAGTCTCAGAATTTTTTTTTACTCCTCTTTCACAGAGAATGTGCAAGGGAGTGGTTTGGAGTGGTTTGTAGCTTGGAAATGGCCATTCCAGCAGGAACGTATTTCCTCTGCAGTTTAGCAGTATCTCAGAGAATCTTTTCAATAGCTGTGAACAGCAGTTAGGAACCTTAGACCCCTTTTCTTCTTATTAGATTAATTATTTCTATAATGTGAGCATGGACAGGCACAGGCAGGAATCAGGTCTCCAGTCTTCTGAAGATACATAAGAGAAAAACATTGTCTTAAATAGCTTCTCGTTATATAAAGCGTGAGAAATAAACTTAGTAATACACCTGAATGTGAAGTAACAGCTCAATGTTTGTAGTTAAAGAACACTGTTGTGTTCTTTATGGACTTTTCAGTTCAGTGTCTGATCCAAAAAATTGTGGGAACAATGCTTTGGAAGTGTCCCCTCAAGGAAGTTTTGCTCAAAAAAAAATTAAAAGTTTTATTTCTTCCGTTTGGGATGGTTTTTAACTCAATTTGTAATTAAAATATTTTAATTCTCTAATTGAAGCTGTTCTAAACTTGAAGGTTGAAGTGCTCTGTTTATAACATGCTAACATCAAGTGATTGCAATTATCCAATGGCACCCTCTCCATGGCTGTTACTGCTTTAACCATAATTGCCATCAAATATTTTGTAGGCAGCAGTATATTTAAAACTTTTCTAAAATGTGCCTTCCCTTCCATGTATTTATTGCAGGAAGAATACGAGATGATAGTCACTAATGTGAGCCAGCCAAAAGGTTTGTCTTTTGTTCCTCCGTACATTTACCCTATCATGTCACTTCCTACATTTTAACAATGATGAATACTGAAACAACATATCTGCAACGTCAAAATAAAAATGGAAGTAAATGTAAAACAATAGAGGCTTTTGTTAAAATTTAATTTGTATGATTTATACTTTAATTATAATAAAAGTACATTAGAGAGGGTGGGGGTGGCATTGGGATTGCTTTCTCTGCAGGCTTCTGCTATCTGGAGCCTGTAGAGAGTCAGTTTTGAGATAGAGTGGGAAGGAAAATAAAAATACAGCTAACTATAAAAGATTATTCATGTATTCTCTTTATAGTTGTCCTCAGCATTTTCCTGAGCTCTGATTCTGAAAAGGTTTTTGTTTGGATTTAGATTTATACCAACCTTTGCTGCCCCAAGTTGCTGTCCTGATTTCAGTGGTTTGGGTACATCTAAATAACCTGAAGTATATGTCTTTCTGGGATAGAAGCTGTGTTTATCTAGCTAGGTATTTGTCTCCAAAGGCTTTGGATGAGAGTATAGAGTACTGTGTGTAGTGTAACAAGCTCTGCAGAACATTCATACTTCATTTATATTGCATATGAAATTTAATTTTCGGGGCTGATATTAGAGGTGCTAGTGACTGCAGGCAGAGGTAATTTTATGTCTCTCATATGAACAATGAAGACCTAGGTAGGTAAATACTGTGTTCTCAGGCAGGACAAGTTATATTCTAGAGTCATCTGGAAAGCATAGTTTCTGTTCCACGTGAGTTGTTATGCCCCAATCATTACAATAACATTGGACTTCCACCTTGAAATGCGTATCGTTAATGATTACACCTTGTTTACTCACTCTCCTTGTCATTTTGGAAGGGTAGCAGTGATTGAGCAGATATTAATTTATCTGCTATAATGCATTTATTTTAGAAAAGGCCACGTCAATGAAATGCATATAGCAGTTCAAGCAAAAGATAGGAAGATTTGTGAGGAAGTTGAGCTTCAGGGAGAATTTCATACTGCAGATTTACTTCTGCTCCCATACAACTTCTTTTGGCATGGCTGTACTTTCCTTGTTGTATGCCATGTCATGCTTCAAAGGGGCCGAAGAGACACCAGGATCTGGGAAAGCAATGGAGCCCATGATGATTAGGACGAAGACCTTGATCTCAGTTGAATAGCTGTGGGAAGTAAGCATTAAAACTGAGTTTGTCTCTCGTACTTTCAGGTGAGAGTGTCGTTCTTCAGTGTCTATGGACTTGTTCCAGCTGCAGGATCTAGCCTTTATCTGCATGTAGCCATACATAGATTCTATTCTCCTTTCAAAACTTTACCTAGTTTCCCCATCTACTTACAAAGTATGACATTGGTCAGTATTTCTCTAGAGCTAAAATAGGTTGTCTAGATTGGCACCATGACTGCACTGCACTGCAATGGCTGGGTGAATGGACGGTGATGCAAGATGTTGTTCTGTATCATTTCTGGTCTCAGGTCCTAGTATTATTCTGCTTTCTTGCAGCACAGATGCTGTAGCCGGGAGCCTTTCCATTAAGGTTTGCACTAATAGAGCAGAAAATAAAGCCTTTTCTTTCCTTTGCAACAGTATTTCTTGAACGGCTGTGAGCATGACCGATTGTCATGGTTCAACCCCAGCCAGCAACTAGGACCATGCAACCCCCAGTTATATACTGAGCACGATGTCTGTGGTATGAAATATTCCTTTGGCCACCTTGTCCTGTCTAAGCTCCCTCTCACCTTCTATGGGAAGCTGAAAAAGTCCTTGACTTACTGTAAATATTACTTGGCAACCACTAAAACAACATGTGTTATTAACATTATTCTCATACTAAATCCAAAACACAGCAGCTATTAGGAAGACTATTAACTCTATCCCAACTGAAACCAGGACACCCATTTATGGGCTCCAGCCTCTTCCCATAACTCTCCTTTCCTCTCCCTCTTTTCTGCTCTGGAGACTCCTGCAGCACCTGCATCTTTTATTCCTGGCAGCAACTCTGTTCATCTAGGGTAGAGGGATAAGAACTAGTTAAAATCATTGAGGCCAGTTGTAGGAGGACAGCGCTGTGCCCAGCAAGTCTAATCTAGTGTGATTTTGTGGCTCATTTATGACCACTAAAGGGCTGAGTTACACAGTTTGAGAAACATTGTCTAGGAACTCGGCTCTGGTCATTTACTCCAGAAACTAAGGTAAGTTATACTTGGTTAAATCCAATATAAATAAGCTCAGACTTGGACCCAAGTCTGAAAAATCTTTCTTCAACATATTTTTAATCTAAAATGCTAGTAAATGTCACTAAAATGTTAGACTGAAATGTCACCTGTTATTCATTACCATCACCATTTTGTATCAGGTTGTGTTGACTTCATATCTCAGCAACAACGCAGATGCCATTCTTGTTTGTCTCTGAGGCAAGAGAAAAAAACAGACAGAAGCAAGACAGACAAAAGTATATTCCCTGCATAGGACAGGGTAAAGAGCCAACCACAAAATACACATTTTTAAAATTAATGCTTACATTTGATTGGAAAAGGCTGACCTTTATTGCATGGGCATGTATTTTTCCTAATCTGCAAGAAAGTAGAACAGTGACTGGTGATAGAAAGAAGATCTAATGTGTTAGAGAATTTACATATAATTTGCATATAATGTTTTTTTTCCTATTGTTTATTTTTCTTGCTTCTGTTTTGGAACCTGCGGTTCATTTCATTTCATCTTTCTGTATTCTGTCTGATGAGAGAGAATTTGAGTTACTGAGTCTTTTTCAGGTAATCTACTGCTTCAGCACATCAGAGACTTTTCAAGGAAGAAACCTGGGTATAGTAATATGTAAAACAATTGCAGATGGTTTGGGGAGATAAAGGAAAACACAAGATCTAGTTCTTATTTATTCAGTAGTTTAATCCTATTTCTTGTAGCAAAGTGAATTGTTTAACATTAACTGTATGTATTCATTTCCTCTAAGATTAAATAAGTTTTATTAGGAATTCATATATCAAAGTGCAAATTCTAATGTGCGTATATGCCCATTTTGTGTGCATACATCCACCTATGTAGAAGGGAGTGCAAATGTGTGCCTTTTTATCAAGCGAGTTAAAGCAACATGCACCAGAAGCTCTTCCTTGGGGAAGCAGAAATCAGAAACTGAAAGATAGAATTTCTTTTACCAAAAAAAAATTGAAACACCCAAATCTTTCAACTCTGGGCCTAGGCACTTTTTTCAGCTTACTTTTGAAAGATGAAGAGCTGGACAAATTACTTCAACAGTGTCTTTGAGGTAAGAACTGCAATTCATCATAATAAATCACAGATGACTCCTGTGCTCCCTTCAATCTATATCCATCTGTAGTATCTTTCCTTATTCTGGAATCGTAAGCTCTACTGGGGCATGAAGTAGCTTTTGTTCTCTGGTTGTAGTATATTCCCCACAGCGGATTTCTAATCTGTGACTAGAAGTGTTGTTGTTGTGATATACTGCACACAGTAAAATATTTTACTGTGATACAAGGCAAAGACATGCTTTTCCTCATTTACCCAAGACTACCCAGTCACCAATTGTCTACTGCCTAAAGCTGTGGAAGCAAAGACATTTCTGGAGAAGACTTCCCTGCTCAAGTGAAGATCAGAAGACAGATAGAGAAAGATAGATAGTAGTAATACTCCTGAGGGAGAGGCAAAAAGGTACACCCAGCTGAATGAATAGATCTCAAAACTTAAGCTAATGACTTAGAAGGGAAGACATCCTCCCTCAAGCTACCCATAGCAGAAGTATAAGTAAAGGAAGTTCCCAGTGGATTGTGTAATTCGCAGGGGATCAGAACCCCTGCAAACCCAGGAGAAAGCAATTGAATTTCAATGATAAGATTAAATATAAAGATATTAAAATAAAGAACAGACATGACCAGCTCAACAAAGTATTTATTCAGAAAGAAGTCTACAGACCCTTATGGGCATTAAATATCAAGAGACTTATTAATGAATTCTTTTCCTTCAATATTTCAGCCTAACTGGTTGCATATTTTTTCAGGCTGCACAGTCAGCCATTATGCTCCATGGGATTCATGTTCTGAGACTGTCTGTTTAAAAAAAGTAAAAGATATCTTCACGTGATCAAACACACCATGAGCAATCACTCTTAAGAGAGCAGGTCAATCGCATTTAATCTTGAAAAAATATTGCAGAGGTGGAGTCTAAGGTTGATTGCTCTTAAAATAAAGAGAGGGAAATGTCCTTCCTCCATCACTTTTTTAGGCAGCTGAAACAGTTTTGAGCCTTATTCATCAGTGACCCTGAAACTAGGGAGCCCGATGCAATCAAAACTGTGCAATTGGGAATGCGTGATTAAAAAGAGGCAAAACAGTACTTGATGGCAATGAGGATAGAAAGTGCCAATAGGGACAGTGTTAGTTCACCCTTGGGAATAATTAAACAATAAAAACATGATAAACATGATAGAGAAAAAGGATTGATTTTGAATTTAACAGTAGATGGCACAGAGTAGCAAAGAGCCCTTAAGGGATTGGAGCATCTGTCACAGAAGGAGAGACTGAGAGGTGTGACTGTTCAGCCTGGAGAAGGAGGCTCATGAGGATCTTCTCCATGTGTATATATATCTGATGGAGGGAGAAAAGAAGATGGAGCCAGACTCTTTTCAATGATGCCCAGTGAGAGGACAAGAGGCAATGGGCATAAACTGAAACACAGTCCATTTAAACATAAGAAAACGCTTTCTCACTGTGAGGATCCTGACGCACTGGAACAGGATGCCCAGAGAGGCTGTGGAGTCTCCATGCTTGGAGACATTCAAAATCCAACTGGGCTTGTCCCTGGGCAGGCTGTTCTAGCTCCTCCTGCTCTGAGCAGGGCTTGGACTGGATGGTCTCCAGAAGAGCCTTCTCACATCAGGCCATCCTGTGATTCTCTGAGCTGACTCATTTACTTAAAATCTATTAGTTTTGCATCATTGTTTGCTACTGATGTAAGTTGGTCGATTTTCCTACAGCTACATTTGCATGAGTTGCCTCATAAGCAGGGAAACGACCCATAAAACCTTATAGCTACCACACAATTTTTTTCTGATCTATCTTTTAGGAACATTACTGTGGTAAAGCTTTCAAAAGATTGACGGAAGTAAGGCAGGTTTGGTTTACTTTCAGATGACACTTCCTGAAAGTTGTAGCTAAGCCTGCTTCTGACCCCTTTTTATGTTAGGCCAATTTCAAATTCAGTTGTTTTCTAATAAAAATGTATTCTGCATTTAAAAAAATATATTTCAGAAAACAATTTTCCTTTGAGAATATTTCTGACAGAACATTTTTAGCCTGCTGTTACTTTGTTTTTCTGCTTTCTAAACTGTACTTATCTATTTTCTCTCATTTTACAGGATAAAGTCTGAAACTACCTTTCTTTGGTGTATGTTCATCCACTGTCTAGCACGAAGTGCCCAGTACCCCCGCCTGCTTTCAGAAAGGAAATTAATAGTGGAAGCAGTGATAAAGCTGATGTTTAAAAGGTAAATTTTCCAAAATAACAACATTTACTTGACAGAGTTTTTGTAAATAGGTAGTATTACCCACCCTATCTGCAGTCTTGTATATCCTTGTGTGTTTAATACAGGTTCTGCTGAATATAAACCTAAGTAATTACTTCTAAAGTCTTATTAAGACAAGCTATAAGATTTTATAGGAGCCAGTCTTCATTATTCATGGGAGAGAGGAAACAGCTCCTGTTGTTCCCACAGTTCCCAGTCTGGGAGGAGGCACTGGCCTTTTCAGAAGCTTTCCTTTGCTATTTTCATTGCTAGGGTGCCCTCCAGGTACTTCCCTGGTTTTCCTGCAACATTTCTCTTTCTCCTTGTGTCTTACATGTATATAACCTGCTATTAGGGTAATGGGAGGTCACCTTACCCCTACTCTCTTAGAAAAATGCCTATGAACTGGCTAAAGACAAAAATGTAGTAGAGCCAACCACTTTTCATCATAGTCTTTGCAAGTCTGTGTCATTAGTTGCTGCTCACAGAGACTCGGATACAGCAGGCAATTGTGAAGCAGAGACTGTGATCCTGGATTGCTGTAACAGTACAGTATGATCAGTACATGCGCTACTTCCATGCGTAATCTTGAGTAAAACGTACGGCTCATCTCTATTGCTACCTGAGGGGATGGGTGGTTAGGAAAAAGGAAACAAAAAGGAAGGGGTAAGAAAATTACAGTTAAAATATAGTTAAAACATGAAGTGGATTGTATAAAAGGGATGGAGATGTAAAAAACATATTTAACAATCACAGTGCTTAAATTTTGCTTAATAAACTGGCCTTATTTTAAAAGTACTTTTTTGCTGGATTCAGCATTGTCTGCCTTTGCTTCCAAGGATCTGCAATAATCTATCCAGAAACACCCACAGCACGTGCTAAAATATATATTCTAAAAACTAACAACTTGACATTTATATGGCTTATTTGACTTCTACAGAAGTCCATGAAATCACAGCAACCTGAGGTGAAATTCAGCTTTATTAATCAGCACTCTTTAAGTCCTTTTTTAAATTGACTGGCTGATAAATTTTTGTTAGGTTCCCTGAAGATGGATGAATTCTGCTCGTAATGATTAAAAATCAGCAAGGCTATGAAATTTCCATATGTAGTTTGCCAGTGCAAGGCAAGCATTACAGTGAAATCATCTTTGGGATTTTCAATCCTGTTAGCAGAATGCAATAAGGACACCTGATCAATTGTACTCTACTACATATCTATGAAAGCAGCAATATTCTCATCAATTTGATAAAGTACTAAATTACACCACCTACTATCTGAGATGTCCTGAGTACCACAGAAAATTAAATACTGTATTTGTATTTGAATCAATACTTAAAACATCACTGTCATTGGCATTAAGTGCTAACTAATGTGAATTAGAAAACTGATGGCCCAAGGTAGCTGAGCACTTGAGGTTAGGACCTGTGCTGTCTTCTATCTCTGAAATGTACAGCACACTGAAATCAGACTTAAAGTTCCCTTAAGGGACAGCAGAGAAGAGCTCATTAGCATGAACTGTCCATTTCCAATAGGCTTTCGGCAGCAAGCATCCATGGCTGTGAATATCAATATCATCCAAGCGTGCTTTCAGTCGTATTACCCAGTGAGGTACCAGGGCGAGCTCTGCAGAGTACCATGAATAACTTCTGATGAAACGAGCTCTGGGAAGACGAAGAGCTGTGTGTTTGTGAGAAGGGGCATGAATGAAGGAGCGGGAGCCTAGATACTTCCTACCGCTTTCATAGTTGTAGCGGAGTCCATGGGCACTTGTTATTTATATTTGTTTGAATTATTTTCTTTATGCTGGAAAAATGTTGTACTTGGAGATTTTAAAATGCCAAGAAGGAAGCAAACTGAGCAACTAAGAGAGCAGAATTAGTATCTGGGCACTACTATGTCATCCTCTAGAAGATCTATGCTTGGCTGACATCTACAGGATTTAAATAGTGCAGGTTTCAATCTTTGGTAAAAAATTAAAATGGGTGGATTTCTGTCGTGGCACAAGCGCGTATGTTCTCCCTTTGATCCATTGTCCCCCACCAAGCGTATGATGAACATGAATCCTAGTGGCCCACAGGAGATAAGATCAATGCTGCTAAGTGACTATAAAGTTTTTTGGATGGAATGCAATGTTTGCAATTCTAAGTAACAACAGCCTTGACACCAAGGCTAGGCTTGCAAAAACTATGAAAGGTGCTTGAATACAATAGGTATGAGGACCTGATTTTGTTTTTATTTGCAGAATAATAACTAACCTGCGGCTTATCATCAAATAGATGAACTGTGGCTCTCAAACGTTGCCTATGAATTTTCCAGGAGTTCACTCATCCCTCAGGTATGTGATATATATCCATTTGGCTTTAGCTATATCAAGCATACAGTCTGCAGCATCAAGATTATTGGACATCTTTGCACTAAGTATGTACTTTGGCCCTGTAATTTTTGTGATGTAGTCTCCCATGTAGTAGCCACGTAGCCTGAGTCCAAAGAAGCTGTAAAATATGTCATCCTCCCTAAGAATTACATGCAATACACAATTTTTCTGGCTGATAACACTTTTTACATCTGTCTGTGATAGTTTCCAATGGACTGGAATTTGTAGGTGATAAGACCAGCTTACACAGAGATTCCACTTGAATGCCCTTGAAATGGGAGAAGAGTTTTGTTCAGTCATGCAGAAGCTTTAAGACCAAAGACCTAAACTACTTGTAAATTATTTATCCACTGAAAATATAATTTAGGTTTGATTGCTAATCTCTCTGTCGAAAATAAAGTAGCTAATCTTTGGAATCAGAGCAGAAAACAGACGTGAGCCGGACCTTGAACCTGACTGTTATGTTCCTTGCTTTTAATCATTTTTATTTTCCAGTAAAACAGATCTCTTAGAAAAGGATTGGACAGGCACCCCACTGCTTGCTTAGAGTGGTTTATAATAACGTAAAGGTTTGCATGAAGACGATCTTTTCTTCAAGAGCTAATCTGCCCGTGGGTCTCTGTGGGATAGATGATGTGTGCACTGGCAAGAATGGCTCAGTAGCAAGCCTTTGTATTACCACGTTTGTTTCACCTGATGAATAAATTTTTATTAGGAAGAGGGTCTATAGATTATGCCTGGTACTAGTAGTTCATCATGGAGATGTGTTTTGTGTCGCGTTTCAATGTGGGCATAGATATGTCCCTGATGATTGCAGAGACACTGAATCTCCTCTTTATTTTTATCAGATGTAATCTGTTTTTTTTTCTGGTTACTTTTTACTGAGAACTCTGGGCTGAAGAAGCTGGATACTTCTATCTCACAGAGCTATTCAAAATATGTGCCTTTTACACATCGATATTATTACTAACTCCTCATCTACGTTTCTTGTAAAAAGGTAAAATTTTTAAATAACTGAGTTGGAGGTTTAGGGACCAGGGAATATGATTAAAGTTTTGCTTTAATTTATGGTTGCTTCCTCCCTGATTACCCCAAAGTATAACCTTGTGAAAGAGCACCAATTTTATATCTGATCCAATTACTTTGATGCAACTGCCAGTTTCATGATGAGAATAACATTGTACTGATTTGGGAAAGATGTTAAAACCTTGTTACAGGTGTAAGAGCATTTCAGCAGAAGAAGTGGGAGGCCTCTATTCTGTTTATATTTATAAATTTAACCGTGACCTCAGTTGAAGAAAGTACCTCTGCAAGACAGAATATAAGAATGTGCTCAACATTAACCATGTTCTTGAAATCATACTAACACCAGAGCCTTCCAAAAGAAGAGGATAATTGCTTCATTTTCAGAAGTTGCAGGGAGTGGAAGTTTCTGCACTTTCATCATTTTCTTTTGATTCAAGCTAGCGTTAACACTGTGAGTTCAAATATTTGTCTTTCATCTTTTAACACCAAAGAATGTCCATTATGCCTAAAAAACCCTGAAATGGCTCTTCAACATCTGTGCACTGTAGTATGATGGCAAGGGTTTTATATTGCCTATTGTACCAGAACAAGTAACCTCATCGGTGGTCTAGGACAATTACATATTGTTCAATTTTCATCCAAAAAAGTGAAAAGTAAAATTATATTTGATAATGACTATACCTGGAAGACATTGTGGAAAGTGGCTTAATTCAATCTATCATTATAGCAGCTAAGCTATAATGAAATGTGGGGGAAATTGAATTTGCCAATTTTGGTTACGTGCAGCTTAATTATAATTGATTTAGTGCTAATGCTGTATATCTCATGCAGAAGGCTGACTGGGTAAAGGATTTCTTAATATCCACCAAAGCTCTCTTTCTCCTCCAGTTTTATATTGCATAAAGTATACTTTTAAATGCAGATACTTCGATTATTATAGCTGTACTATGAGTATTGTCCAAGTACCACATGAAATGTTTTCTTATGTCTGCAGAACTCCCTTCCTCCCTCTCTTCATCAGATCTGACTGTCAAAACTGGGCAAGTAATTGGGACAATTAGGGTGCCCCTGAGATATAATTATCCTTTATAATTTCTCTATATGTTTAAGAAAAATGATGATTGGCTCACAAAAACAGGTTCCCTACGGTACAACGAGAAAGAGGATACTGGAAATGAACAAATCAGCTTCAATATCTTGCACTTAAATAGTACCTAAAATAATTTAAGCCCAAACTCTCCTTCTGTGCCAGTAACTTACACCACAAAGCAACATTTTAAGTATGTGTAGACAAATAAATGAGGATCATCTCTGTTCAAAGGATCCTTTGGTGTATTAGGATCCTGGTAATGGCTCCCAGTTGCCGGCGTGAAGAAGACCAATGTGACAGCCATTTTCCCATGCCCCACCGACTCACTATTCATCTAGCTAAGTACATAGACAGTCCTCCGAGTACCCCGCCAGCCTCACAGCTCCTCTATGGCTGCGCAGTCTTATTCCCAATTTCATAGAGTAAGAACTGATTTAGACAAATAGAATGTCTTATCCACGTTATTTGGGCAGTTTATGTGGAGAGGCTGGATGCTTACCTCCACCGTGCTAGACTAGTACCACTCACAAAGCCACGGGGACAGGACCGTGCCTACCATGAAATCCCCAGCATTTGCAACAATTCACAGAACTGGCCCTTGACTGTAAATGTCCGGGGCTCCCCCGGCATGTCATTGTCCAGCCCAGAAATTTTATTCTCCCCCATCCCGGCATCTCCAGCTGATTATAAATTCTAAAATTGAAATAAAAATTTTGACTTCATTTTATGAAGAAAATTCAGATTAATAACCTGCAGCATTATTATTGCTTTGATTGAATGAAGAGCTGGTTGTAAAATGTTTTTGGACACCAGTATACTAACCCAACACTGTCTTATCTCCAGATTTCAAAATACAAATAGACTACTAAGGAGTTAATATTTCCCTCAGGAAATTGAAAAACACCATTTACTTCAGTTTCCAAAGAATGCATGCATTTAAAAGGATAAATACGACACAATGGTACAGGAATAGGTGTATTCATGAGGAAAATGTTTATACCACATCTGTTCCCCTAGGCAAGAACATACTCTTTCCCACCTCCACACCTCAACTGTATGTTTCTACAAATCCACATTTATACCATCACATTCCTCAGGAAAAATACGCAGGGATTGCTTTAAGTTCATCTCCTTTCAGCCCAGAAACAGTTCTTACACTTTCTTGAATATGGCTATCAAATCATTGAATTCTCTGACATGAAATAAATTCTTATTTAAAACACATAGGCCCACAGAAAAAGTCAGTCTTAAAATTTAAAATATGGTACTATCCTCTTGTAGGGGATAGGTTGGAAAGAATCAATGAAACAGAATTTGGGAGATCGTTAATTGCAGTCTCTACCCAGATCTTATTTGCCTTCTATATACCCTAAATACTATATCTGTGCACATTAAAGTTTTCAGGAAGAATTTACTGTTGCTTAGCACCTTGAATATTCACGTACATTCAGCAAAGTGTGTGAATATACAGTTTAACTCTCCCAGCTGAATGAAATGGTATTTTACACTTGCTTTGCATTCTCTTTGGCTGACTGACGACACGTACCAGAAGGCAGTTTAAAATCCAGGACCCCAGCACATATGTTATCTTCTAACAAGCAAGCAGAGCAAATAGCAGCTACTTCTTTCACCCCTTCCTCACCTGGAAAATGGGCATGCCCAAGTCTGTTGAGTGAGGTTGAAGACCAATTTACTGTACCGGCAGAAAAGGCAAAAGCAGTCTCTTGACAGCAAAAGAAAATGATGTGTCTTAGACACCGCAGAAGAGTTATGTCCAGATTCAGACAGCCAGAATTATACCTAAGTCTTTGTTCCTCATGCCTCTTGGATACATAGGTCTAGAATCATCTGGTTGAAACCATGAGGCCCAAATTGGCTGATCTGAGCCTTTTCCATTTCTATCAGCTGTTGAGGACACGAAGGGCCAAGAGTTCACCCCCATCTTCCGTGGCAACTTTAGCCTGCAAACTCCTCGTCACCACCTACATACATCTACTCCCTTCCAGAAAGACTTTTGAAGTTTGGTTCTGGAAGAAAGAAAAGAATATGTGTTTCTCCTTTGTATTGTCATTTTCTCTGTGCGCTTTTCTGGTTGTTTCTCATTCACTTGCTGCCCCTGGATTGAACTGGCTGCAAATATAAAAGGGAAAAGAAATGTAGTTGACTATATTGGCAGGCATGGGCGAGAACATGACCGATGATTGCTTGTGTAGTCAGGGAGGCTCAGATTCTTCAAACTTTGCTTGTCTTTGTCCCTACATCAAACGTGTGTCATACAATTCATAGCTGATTTCACCATTTGCTTACCCAGATTAAACATTAAAATATTGAAGGAGGCTCTGAGATGTGTTTGCTTCCTCTGGAGAAGCCATTCCCTTAGTTCCCACTTGTTCAATGTATTTACCTTACTCTGAGCCTGTCACAGCCCTGCTATCGCTGTCACCATCAACTCCCCTTGGGCAAATTTGACTCAGTATGCTGGTAGTACAATGACATTTAAATTGTAAAAAATACATTAAGCTGCATCAGAGGACTTTGCTCATCTTCATACAAAATATTAACTTTCCATTTGCCTGTGGGAAAGGAAATACCTCAGAGTAATTTCTTGGGTCTCATAGCAAAATAGCAGGAAAAAAACCACAATGATATTTCCCCTGAGAAATGCTCCAAGTTGCTGAAAAAAGTGTCCCCCAGTGGCCCACTCAACAGGATTTCTATAGCCACATGGAAAAAAATTATACTGAAGTATGTGCTCTGTTCACTTCAACTCTGTTTTGGTTTGTTTTGCATCGTCTTACTGAAGTTTTGTGAGGAATATTATTCCGAAGGGTTTCTAAAGCCTTTCCTACTAACTGGCTTTTGTCAGAGGTGAAGTCAGTCAGTACAAGATGTGCGAACGTGTTGGCAGAGCAGGGATTTTGAGATGTTTATAGATCCATTTTTAAAACATATATATATATAAAGAATTTTACATTAGTATGGACAGGATTTGTTGTATTCCTGTTTTCATTCCTTTGGCAGAGGCTGAAGGTGAGCTGAAATAGAAATTGTGGTCAGTTCTTTCAGTTTAAAAGAAATAAATGGCAGCTTGCAGAATCCTCAGATCTCAGGGAGATGTGGATAGTGAGAAGGCAAAGACAAGAACTGCTACTGCACCCAGCAGCAAGACTTATGGAAACCCACAGCATCCCTTCCTCCCTTTATAATTTCTCGATTCTTTTGCTCCCCACTTATAATTACCAAAAAATGTAGAACCTATTATAAAAAAAAAAAAAGTTATTTCTTTCTTACATTTTCATGTGAACTCGCATTTTTAGCCTTTATAAATGGTTTGCAAAATATACAAGTAATTTTGGTGAAAAGAAAGTAGAAATTCATGGTTTTCCTTTATTTTCAGTTCTATCACCTCTCCCTTTGTATGTCTGCTCCTTTTTCTTCTGATTTATCTCTCGAAAAGGAATGGGAGTGAGGCAGGGACTGATATGCATTTTAAAGGCTTATTTTCAAAAGGTTTTAATGAAAATGTCAGTTTTAGTAAGAGGTCAAGCTTTCAAGTGACCTTTTTGAATGCCTAAATATAAACCGTTTGAACATATGTGTTGGTAACATAATAGTCATAGTATATAGCACAGAGTGGTGGTACCTAGGCCTATTGTTTTTGCTAAATGCCTAAAATCCCCATCAATTCAGTGCAACACAGTTGAAATATTATATTTTTGTTTAGATCTTGAGATATTTCAAATGTTATGGCATTTTTGAGTGGCAGAAGTGAAAAGAAAAGATAAAATTACCTTATTGTTATCTCCCTTGAACTGAAACTGTTTCCTTAGAACTAGCCTGGTAATTGTCTTCAGTAATTGCAAGGCTGCTAGGTACTTGCGCTATTATTTAAAATCCTGGGTCATCTTTCCGTAATTTTGATCAACAGGGTTTTTACTCTGACATGGTTTTCATATCCTAAGTATTACATGGTCAGTGCTGCAAAGCACAAAAGGTAGCACACTGTATTATCTGAGTGCTATTAAAATGTATAATGAAAAAGTCATGCATTAACAAATTGTATCTTACAAATAAATTTTTAAAGCAACACCGTGAGCTTCAATGCCCCACAAATAATGTATTACAGATTTACACTCTGCCTTAATTTTGTCTGTGCAGTTAAAGAGGAAATACATGAGATTAATATAAGATTTTTTAAATTTCTGAGATGTAATCCATGTAACACACAGGTTTCTGGGTGTAGGTGCAATTATTTTATTTCCTGCTTTATGGAGGGTTTAATTCTGAAATGTCGATTATCTACTGAATCACACCTACAGTACAGGAAGCTACTAAACATAACATAGCAAATGCATACCATTAGGGTCGTGTGTGTGTGTGTGTGTGTCCCCATTTTGCCATTCTGGCAAACCTGTGCTTGTTTCCAAGATCTGTATATGAATGTTGATCTTGCTTATTACTGGGAACCACAATTAATTCCATTGTTTACACTGAGTGTTTGATATGTCATGAAGTTCTACACTGATGATTAATAAAAGTGGAGTCTCAAGTATGCACAAAAAACCTACGTCCGTTGTATATTTCTACCCTAGAACAAGTCTCTGCAGTTGAAAATAGACTGGTGCCTCATCTCTGCTCTTCAGGCCTGAAATACCTGGGCAATTAAAGGTAATCTAAGCTCGTAAAACTTCTAAGCAAGTGTTTGGTTGTACATACTTTGAGTCTCATGAACTTCAGTAACTAGCACAGTGCAAAGCAGATATGATGATCTTTTTTCAGAATTGAGGAGCAAATACAATGTCCAACAAAGGCATAAAAATAAAAGTAGCACTAGTTCAGCAGAAACTGCTAGAAAACACCTTAAATATAGGGCTGTTTGGTCTTAACTTAGCCTGTTTGAGTTGAGGATGATTCCAAAGACCTGTCTTAAGTCTAGACTTTTCATGCTTCTGTATTTGATAGTCCTTGTAACGTGGGCAAGAACACTCCAGTCCATTTCTCTGGGCTATGCAAAAGGTAGCAGGCTGTATCTTCACTTGGCGGCATGAGTTGATTTGAAAACTTATAATGGAAGTGTCTGGGAAGCAGAAGTATCTTTCAGCACTTTGGGAGCTCTTTAGCAGAGTACTGGGAAGCATGGGATGCCATCATAATCGTTTTCAGTGAGGCCTTTTCAAGGCCTGCACAGCCTTGAAATGTCCTATATGGCTCCTCCTTTCTTGGAAGGTTACTTTATGTATGAGCAAAGTCTCTTGTCTGTTTCCCCTACTTGTTCAGTAAGTGAACAAACCATTGGAAAGGCTGTAGATGATAAAAGTATTCCTTAAAATCATCTCAAATAGAATGTAGCCACAAGGTAAAATTCTTCCAAGAACAAAAATTGGTCACGCACGATTACTTTCTGACACACAAAATAGCTAGCTCAGGGTTTATATCATCATTAAATAAATGGGAACTAACAAAAAGTCCTTTTTTCATTCTCTGTCCTTATTACTGCAGAATATGTTCTGACAATGTTTTCTGAGTTAATTTGGACCCAACTCAGCCTTGCTTTTATTCTCTATAATGACTTAGAGCAATGCAAAGAGGCTATATAATGCTGCGTTTTAGATTTCATAGCTTTTTATTCCCACTTTTGTAGGCATGAAGAGGACAAGTGAAGGGATGGGAGGTAAATCTCCATGGTGGCCAAGAGGAGCTCCTCTGCAGGAACATGGAAGGAATGCTGTATTGTAGTGTGACTTGCCCTCACTGCCAGATCCGTCACTGATGAACGAGGTAAACTTGACACAAACTCTAGATATGACTTTACTCCTCATTATTCATAAGAGTAGACTGCCTTCTGGTTTACTATGGGCAACATTCTGCTAAATTAACCTTATTGAATAACAACTTCCTCTCACATAAAATCAGTGAAGTTCATTGCATGGTGTTATCTGATACGACTGAGGATTTCTGAATTGTTTCCTTTTCAGGAAGCCATTTCTGAGGGCAGGAAGCTCGCTCTGTTGCTTACCAGAATTTACACAAAGTCTTTAGAAACAATAGCAGCTAATGATAGCCTGTAGTGCTACTACTTTTCCTTTCAGTCCTGGCATTGTGATCCATTATATCGTTGGGTGAATAAGAGCAAGTGAGTGCATGTTCAAAAAAGAAAAAAGTCAATAAAGGCATTGCTCTTTACTCATCTTACTCAGGTCATCAGCACAGATTTACTAAGTGGTTTACTGAGCATTAGCCTCCCCTTCCTGTTATCAGCAGTCAGTTCAGCTTTCCTGCCTACATCACATCACAGCCCCATGGCCCTGCTGCTCTCCCCGTCTCCATGTCAGATACATCCCCCCTCCCCAGACAGTCAGTCACTGCTCTCCACAGTCACTCCCTTTGAAGTTAATTAGCCCACTCCTGAAAGAAGATTCTACTGAAAATGAAAAAAAAAAAAAAAAAAGGTACAAAGTTCAAAAAATATAAGCTGTATGACTCAGTGGTCAAAGGGAATGGAGATAAATGCTGACCTGTAAAGGTTTAACAACCAGAGAATTAATCAAATGATGTAAGGTCATCATTCTCCTCTAAGATTGACCACGGAGCGATGAATAACAAATGCAACATCTTCCATGTGTAAAAATGAAGAAATAAGACTGAAATCCAGATTCTGATTTGACTTTCACCTTTTTGATTAGAGATTAGTAGTCCTATGCTTCACTAAAATCTCTGAAAACACCAGATGAGCTCTGAAAGGGAAGTAGAGATGAAACAGTTATCCATCCTGCCCTTCTGTGCATTCAGGACTTGAAAAGAGTATCTTCACACCCCAAATAACAGCAGCTAAACATTTTAATAATTATTATTACAGCCACTTGGTATTTATTTTGGATTGTGTTGTTGTAACCCATTTTGCAGAACAAAGAGGTGTTTATAGGAGAGAAATTGCCTTTCCTTAGGCTGCTGCTCAGTCGTGCTGACACGGAGCCCATCGAACGTGCAGGGGCTCAGAGAGGAGGCAGGTCAAAGAAGCAGAGAGTTGGAGAATTCCTTCTTTGTATCCGTGGCAGGGAGTAAGCTATTTAACAAGCAGGTGTGAAGTTACTCGCTCCTTATGCAAGCAAGGAGCAGTGAAAAAACACCGACCGAGTCACAATTTGTACCCTGCTCTGACTATATTGGCTATTTCACCGCACACTCGGGATCCAAGCAGCCAGATATCAGCCGGCAGCTAGTTCAACTGCATAGGCAGGGGAAACGCTGAAATGCATCACATCCACTTTTCCTTCTGACTGCGAGATGAACTGTAATCTTGACAGTAACACTAGCTACGAGGCTCTGGTTCAAAGTCAAGTTATAAAACCCAGAAACATATTCCATTCTCAGCATGACGCTAATGGAATATCTCAGTGGTGAGTGGTTGCTTGAGAGCTGGTATATGAAAGAGCACAGATATAAGTGATACTTATGTGCTGCAAACTTCAAGAAAAATGACAAATGCACTGTAGTTCCCATGATGATGATTAGCTATGAGTGGAACACACAGGTCAGTTTGGATACTTTTTGCTTGTTGAAAATACTCATGACGTTACAGTGAGTGGGGGGAGCAGGAAAGTGTCCCTTATTTCCTTCTTTGTCTTTTCTTTCAAACCTGAGATACCACAATATGAGAACTCATCCGAGAAAGTAAGTTGCTTGGGTTAGACCCCATCGCTGGTGTGTTTCCACAGAACACGGAGGGCTCCTGGATCTGGCACCATGTCCTCCCAGTCACCACCAAGCACGTAAATTCTTTCTGGGGGGCTGCGGTGCCAAGCATCTGGTTGCCTTATTCTTGTTTAAAGAACTATGAACTCTGTTTCAGGCCAACTATCTCTATTCAAGACAATGTCCGAAGCGGTTCATCGTTTTCTTTAAAACTGAAGTGTGTGGCTGTTGTGCCAAGCCTTTCGTCTGACCCTTGACTCATGTTCAGTCTCCTGTCTCTGGATGTTAACACACGGGTAAGAGCCATTCCAGAGGCTGAGTGGCCAGTCCTGACCTCTTCACCGTACCTAGACAGATTCATCTGACGTATTACAACAAAACTGAATTAAAATCAATGACTTGCATTAATTTGCTAAAAAGAAACTCTAGGTGAATATATTTTGTGCTCTTGCTATAGAGCCGCATGGTTTTCTGTACAGAATGCAGTGTTCCTATGTACTTTTTTCATAAGGCTATCGACAGTCTTTGTCTCCAGACTGTGAAAGAAAAATATCAGTAAAGCTTACCAGATTTCAATATGATCTAAGGTATTCCACATCATAAAATTAGAGTGCCTGTGCATTAATTTTGGTAAGTAAATTACCTATGGGATAAAGGCAATATTATTTTCTATAGTGAATTATTTCAAACCTGATTTTTCGCTTCTTTCTCAGAAGATCACCATAGCAGATCAAACGTGATCCAGTAAAAAACATTTATTCTCTCTCTCTCTCTCCCCCCTCCCTCTCCTTCATGAGAAGAATATAAATGCAATTGTATTCTTTTTGCTGTATTTTACTTCACCTTTGGGTAAAGATGGATTTTTTCCCCCAAGGAGGAACCCAGTCACTTCATGGCCATGACTTCTATTATCTTCTTGCCTGGAGAGCTTAGATCTATTCAACTGTGAAATAGCTTGTCCTTATATTATGCAACCTTGATAATTCTCTGTTTGGTATTACTCACAGATGCTCAGGGTGGAAGCACCACCTCTAGGGAAAGAAGGTAGGAAGTTGAATGTGCCACCAGAACTTTAAAATCAGAGAGGGGAGGGAGGGGAAAGAGGTCCATATATCTTAGGATAGTGCAAAATAAGAAAACTGAAAAATTATCATTGAAAACTGATAAAGTGTCATTGAATAGAGCGTAGGATATTTTTGAAGAGCAAATTCCAGCTGTTTGGGGAATTTTTCATTATGCAACTGAGCATTCCATGCCAGCAGAGAATTTTTTTCCACTGTCGTGACTCAGTAAGAAACCCTGTTTGTATATACGCTTCTACACATGCTCACACATTATAGAGGTGTCAGAAGTGATGTCACAGTTAAAGACGGTTGGTTGAAATGTACAGTTAAAGCAGTACTAAAATCCCTTTTCTTCATATGTCAGTGACTGAATTTGCTATCCAACTTCGGCAATCTAAGTCTTTAAAGAAAATTTAATTCTGACTTTGTTTTTGGTAAATAACTTACTGGCTTGTAGAGGAAATCTCCTCCTCCTTCTCTTGCTTGTTCTGTATTTACAGGTTGGATTAAAACTTTCTCGCTGTTTGGGTTTAATTTTCATGTAAGACATTTGTAGGAGATATGTGGTCCTTTCCACAGCCAAAGGCAACTGTAGGATATCGGAAAAAATTCCATATTCTGTGCTTCAGGATTTCTTCTGTGTATTGTACTGTTTTGGGAAGGGGTATGTGTGAACGTGCCTGTGCAGATGACAGGCTGCTCACAAGGAAGACTGAGGCAGCAGATGTTTTTGTGCAGCCTGAGCAACACCTGGGTTTGACTTTGACAACAGATTAAAGAAGTAGGTTTTTGAGGTAACATGGCAGCTGAACAAAGTTTGGAGCTGTAAACATAAAAACCAGCCTCACATAATTCTCTGTAGGCTCAAGAAGGCGTGATTTTCTACATTTTTATAAATAAACAGAAATGCAACAGTTCCATCATTTTTTTCCCACTTAACCAGAATACTCCCCAAAACATTAAATATTGATTCTGCTACTTGGGTCAAAAGAGATACTACAGCCCATATCCTTCCAGGCATTCTCTAGCTAAAATAGTATCTTCTCCTACTGCTCTGCTGTTGGTAGAATACCCATAGTCTAATAATATCTTGAACACAGTCTAATTCTGACATTTAAAATGTGAACAGATTTAGATTGTTTTTCAGAACTCTTTATACTGAACCACACAGAGACTAATCAGTAAGGCTGTTCCAATCTCCAGCTACTTTTATTTTACCTTATTTCAAACCAATTTTTTAGGCCAGGACATAGGATAAACAGCAAAGAGAATGTATGTCAGTGCTTAGAGTGACTGGCTGATGAAAAGTGGGCATGGTTTTGTATGGGTTGATGACATTTTGGGGAAGTTAAATAGCAAAGACTTTAAGAGGTGTGTGAAGCAAAGGCAAATTGGTATTTCTTTGGAGCCTGCAGCTAAGGTAGATTCCACTTTTTGGGGGAGAAATGTCTATGTGACTCCTTCCCCAACTCCCCCCTGGATGTCAGCTGGGCATTCCTGAGTGCAAAATTGCCAGTGGACGTATCCAGAGCTCCAAGTCCTTTCTGATTTTCATCCTGTTCTTTATCAAGACCAATGCTATATTCTTTACAAAATTTTAAATGTCAGATGATGTTGTCTCAGGCGGTTCTGTAGAAAATCATTTCGTTGTCTACAATATTTTTTCATTCCCTCAATAATTCAGTTACAGATTGTTTTGCCTGTCTTTCTGCTAAAATACTGAGAGCATTATAGCAGGTAATAGATAAATTTGACAGGCAGAAACATTTTTAAAAAAATATGGTTTACCTCTGCTACATCACACAACTTTGTTAGCAATTATAAACACCAACTCCAAACACGCTGCAAGGTTTTCAAGGAATATGGTGGTTTAGAAATGTTCATCCACATAGAAAAAGCATAACTTTTTAAATTACTGGTTCAGACTGATATGGAAATACCTGGTCCTGATTATTTTTGTCAATGAACTTCGGGACTGTGACAGATGCCCTTGACCCCTTAACCAAACTAGCGGTAGTTTGGGACAGGCTCCAAATGAGGTAAAGGCCTAAGCTAGTAACCAGGTCAAGAACTTCTCTAGTTCCAACCTGTTCTCTGAAAACCCACAGAGGAGCAGAGAGACACAGTGAGCATTGATGCTTATGAGCTTGGAAGACTAGTCATACAATTAACACATCAATAGTGGATGGCTTTTCCAAGACTCATTTATCAAGGAATAAAGATAGTTGTGGGTACAAGGAGCCTCATGCATACCTTTTCCATCATACATAATTTGACTACAAGCCAACCACTTTATTCCATAAATATGACAGCCTAAGTGAGCCTTCTGTGCACTCTCCCTGCTGAACAGCCTGGCTGCACAGCGGTGATCTCCACTTGAGCTGGGACACCTCTCAAGGGAGCTCCTCAAGGCAGAGAGACCTTTCACCAACGGCAGATCTTTGGTAAGCGACCGATATCGCGCATAACCTTGTAGTATGGTAACTTTGATTTGTGTCTTGGTAACTTTGACTCTGTCTTGGTAGTTTTGACGCATTGTTCAAATGATTATGCAGTGTAGGAATAGAGTGAACCTTGCCTTTGTTATTTTTACATCATATTTCAATAAACCCATTTCTGCTAATACCTTTGACAGTGGTTCTTTAGGCATTCTAAATCACCCATTCGTGACAGAGACCATTGGAACCTCATTTCATCAATTTTGGGCTGTTGAGACCTCAGTTCAATAAACTGCCTGCTGAGGGAAGCCCATCTCCTGAACCATTTGCCTCTCTTGAGTCATCTGAGCTTTTCTGCTGAGAGCATGTGCTTAAATATCTTACTGAATCATGGACTCTGGGCCATGGGTTGGGTTTTTTTAAACAGTATTTATGGTGTTAACTTCCACTGCTTAATCACCAAGGTAATTAAGTGTTTTATGAGTAGATTAGACTTGCTCTAGAAAAGAATACACCACAAATGCATATGCTAAATAGCAGTAGTGATATCATACTTGATTAGATGTTAGTTTGGTGAATACTAAGTGGGAATGGAAAGCAGCAGCTGGCTCCTGGGAGAGGACTTCTGCTTCACATGACAAATAAATATTTCTACATCAATCCTCCCCATCATCAGGGAGAAGGGTGTGACCCATCACTTCAACACAAACATCCTCCTCTTAATTTTATTTTAGAGCTGAAGTCCTGAGGGACAAAATAAACGGTGTGGTGGAAATGGTGCAAGTATTGTGACATCTTCCCTTATTACAAATTAGGTAGTGAAGTACTTCGACATGGAAAGTGGACTTTGTGCCTTCTGCAAAGTCATAATCTCACTCTTAATGCTTTGGTTGTCTAAGTAATGTAAATACACAAGTCTGAATAATTGCTTCAGGGTCATCTTAATTAGAACTTCCATCTTTTAATTGACAGAGAGATTAATTAAGATATACCCTCAACCGTCCACTAAATCCTATCCCTTATATTTTATGAAGAATTATTCCATCTCTACTCAAGTGCAGGCCAAGAATACTAATCCTACTTCTCTCTTCCACTGTCCCAGCAGTAATGCTACAAAGAAAACCTTCCTTGCACATATACACTAAACCACACAGGAACCCTGGCATCTGGCTCCCTGCATTTCCCATGTATGGATGAGCTATGGAAGACGTGGTTGTCACCATTATAACTCCTTCCCTGGAAGTCCAGAGGAAAAGAAAGGGCAGAGCAGAGGGAGTGCTGCCCCAAGCTGGAGGACAAAAACAGAGACCAACACTCTCAGAGGAGCACTGGACATGTCCAAGCCTTGTCAGCTGCTTGACAGCCTGAGGAAGAGGAGCTGCAGGCCTGTACCCATGGTAGGATGCCTGGAAATTCCTGGGGTGGGGAAGGATGAGGAAAGACCTTAAAAAATGGGTAGTGTGAGAGTTTTTAATGCACAACTTTCTTTTATATAGAGCAAATGAATTCTCATGAATTTCACAATCTCAGCACTATAAACTAGGTTAAGTACATCTGCACTGAGTTTTCATGGGGAAATTAAGTGAGAATTGGAAAAAAATGTGAAAGGTGGCATTTCCAGCCAAGTGCCTATGACAGGTGCAAAAAATTCTGCAGCTATTTACAGCTAAATCTTGGTGCTGCTGTTCAGTTTCTCTTGTCATCTCACCAGATGGGGGTCCAATGGACCTCTTAGGACAAACTAAAGCCAGTTTGCTTTTGAGCATGCCCGGCACTTGTTCAGTCTGAGAATAGGCATGCCTCTACAAAAATTAAGATTCCTTGATGAAAAATGAAATCTTAACTACCAACCTATGGCAAATCAATTCCTTCTGTACTACCAATCATGCAAAGAGCACTCAGGATTGTTTGGTGTCAGGGTGATTAAATTTAGTTGAAGTGCTTTGGAGTAAAGAGACTAGTTAGCAGATTTATTGCCAAATGAGATACTTCTTGATTAAACACTTGAACAAAAAGTCAACATCTCCTCCTTCAAGTAGGGATTCTGTCCTGTCCATTCAATGTTAGATGAAAAGTGTGCCTGGGGGTGCCCAGTTACACTTCAACAAATGGTGTCTGTTGAAATCCCATTCACACAGGAGGTGGACATGGGGTTGTGATCCCACCAGAACTCCACTGCCCTAGAGAAAGCTAGGAAAGCAGGAGAGTTGAGATTACCACTAGAAGTCATTGTTTCTTGCAGCATTTTCCTCATAGGAGGACAATATATAAATAGCTGTCCCATGGACTGTACAATCTGTTGGGAGGGCAGCAGTGATTGATATAAATATGTTCCTCCTGTTTCTGTTTCTCCAAAAAGAACCCATTTCTACCACAGCTGCATATAAAAATTGAAGTAAGTTAGAAAACAGGATTGAGGGGATTTTTGTACAACAGATTCAGACTTCTATATAACAGCTCAGAAACTGTAAGTGTCGATAGACTTTGTTTCTAATAAAACCACCTATGCCATTCCATGAACAGAAATACCTCTTTCTAGGGCTTCCTTCAAACATAGATTTAGAAATAAAAACCATACTACATTACCAGATAAAACCTGGAAAATATGTTGCTTCAACCTGTGAATCCACCTGTGCCCAGGTGGCCAAGAAGGCCAACAGCATTCTGGCTTGTCTCAGGAACAGCGTGGCCAGCAAGAGCAGGGAAGCGATGGTGCCTCTGTACTGGGCACTGGTGAGGCCTCACCTCGAGTGCTGTGTTCAGTTCTGGGCCCCTCTGGACAAGAGGGACATTGAGGTGCTGGAGCGTGTCCAGAGGAGGGCTACCAGGCTGGTGA